>JAODXP020001797.1:5000-10000 GCA_027497455.2 Sardinella longiceps | reverse complement strand
CACTAGAACACATTTACTGACCCTGTTCTCACTGACTCAACACTAGAACCCATTTACTGACCCTGTTCTCTCTCCCTGTTCTCACTGACTCAACACTAGAACACATTTACTGACCCTGTTCTCACGGACTCAACACTAGAACACATTTACTGACCCTGTTCTCACTGACTCAACACTAGAACCCATTTACTGACCCTGTTCTCTCTCCCTGTTCTCACTGACTCAACACTAGAACACATTTACTGACCCTGTTCTCTTGGACTCAACACTAGAACACATTTACTGACCCTGTTCTCACTGACTCAACACTAGAACACATTTACTGACCCTGTTCTCACGGACTCAATACTAGAACCCATTTACTGACCCTGTTCTCTCGGACTCAAAACTAGAACACATTTACTGACCCTGTTCTCTCGGACTCAACACTAGAACACATTTACTGACCCTGTTCTCACTGACTCAACACTAGAACACATTTACTGACCCAGTTCTCAATGACTCAACACTAGAACACATTTACTGACCCTGTTCTCTCGGACTCAACACTAGAACACATTTACTGACCCTGTTTTCACTGACTCAACACTAGAACACATTTACTGACCCTGTTCTCTCTCCCTGTTCTCACTGACTCAACACTAGAACCCATTTACTGACCCTGTTCTCTCGGACTCAACACTAGAACCCATTTACTGAACCTGTTTTCACTGACTCAACACTAGAACACATTTACTGACTGTTGCTTGGCAGTAAGGTAAAGCCATTAAAGGGCTACTCTCCTATTCCACAGTAAAGCCATTAAAGGGCTACTCTCCCATTCCACTGTAAAGCCATTAAAGGGCTACTCTCCCATTCCACAGTAAAGCCATTAAAGGGCTCTTCCGGTGCATTTACACTTGTTGTTCAAGTCCACTGAGTGCTGTCAGTAAGAAAAAGAGGCGGGCCTAGGCAGGTCCACTGAGTGCTGCCAGTAAGAAAAAGAGGCGGGCCCAGAAAAAGAGGCGGGCCCAGGCATGTCCACTGAGTGCTGTCAGTAAGGAAAAGAGGCGGGCCCAGAAAAAAGAGGCGGGGCCAGGCAGGTCCACTGAGTGATGTCAGTAAGAGAAAGAGGCGGGGCCAGGCAGGTCCACTGAGTGCTGTCAGTAAGAAAAGAGGCGGGCCCAGGCAGGGTTCTCATGTGTCTTTAGGAGGGAGGCCTGGGGTGTCTGTTATGAGTGCAGATGTGGGAGAAAAGTGGTTCTCATGGATACCGTTACTATAGTAACATGTCATGGAGACATGGAGAGATATCAGTGTGGGGGGAAAAGTCATTGGTGGAGCTTCAGTTGAATGAGCTGTGGGAGGAGAGGAGGGGGAGGATGGTGGGGGAGAGAGAGAGAGAGAGAGAGAGAGAGAGAGAGAGAGAGAGAGAGAGAGAAAGAGAGGATGGTGGGGGAGAGAGAGAGAGAGAGAGAGAGAAAGAGAGGATGGTGGGGGAGAGAGAGAGAGAGAGAAAGAGAAAGAGAGGATGGTGGGGGAGAGAGAAAGAATTTTTTTTTTATATTATATATATATATATATATTATTATTATATTTATATTAATGAATTGGCTGAAAAGTTACAGAACTCTTCATCCCCTGGCCTCACTTTAATGGACACTGAGGTCAAATGCCTTTTATTTGCCGATGACTTGGTTCTTCTAAATCCATCTGATGAAAGCCTTCAGGAGAGTCTACACATTCTAGATGAATTCTGTAAATCATGGGCACTCAAAGTCAACCCAAAAAAGACTAAATTCATGATTTTTCAAAAAAAAGACCAAACGTCAGCACAAAAATTACACATTTTCAATTGGCAACAATAAAATCGAAAGAACAAATCATTATACTTATCTAGGGATCACAATTAGTTCTACTGGTTCATTTGACCTGGCTATGAAGGAACTGAAAGAAAAGGCAAGGCGTACATTTTATACTATTAGAAAAACTATTCAAATACAAACCCCAAACAGAATTTGGCTCAAAATTTTTAAATATATAATTGAGCCAATTGCTCTATACAGTAGCGAAATATGGGGTCCGCTCACAAACTGTGATTTTTCTAAATGGGACACCCACCCAATAGAGACTCTGCATACCGAATTTTGCAAAAGCATCCTCAAGGTACACAGAAACACCCCCCATAATGGATGCAGGGCTGAACTGGGACAATACCCACTTATAATTAATATAAAGAAAAGCGCTATAAAATTTTGGATGCACATCCAAAAGAGTGATCCCAGTTCATTGCATTATAAAGCTCTAAAAAGTCAAGAGACAAACATAGAAAAGAGTCCCCTCAGCCAACTAATTCTAGATGTGAGTAATCTAACCCCAAATAATCTGACTACAACAAAAAAACACCAAGAATCAATTCAATTGGCAGCGGAAATACACCCAAACAAAATTATAAACATAGAGAAAGAAAAATATATTTCACATTGGAACCAGGTCACCAAATCTCAACACAAACTTCAATGCTATTTGGCCCTAAACCATGATTACAAATTAGCCCCATACCTATCATTACTAAAAGACCAAAATCTCTCCAAAGCATTGACAATGTACAGGCTCAGCAACCACAACCTGGCCATTGAATGTGGAAGGTGGAAAAAAACTTGGCTGCCGAGAGAAGACAGGCTGTGCCCTCATTGCAGTCAAGGTGCAGTTGAAACGGAACTGCATTTCCTAACTGAGTGTTGTCTGTATACAGACCTCAGGATTGAATACAATGAAAAACTCAACCGAATTTGCCCAGAGATGGCAATGCAGACAAATGAGGAAAAACTTAAATACATTTTAGGAGAGGTTAAAGAAACAGCATTAACAGCTGCAAAGTTTGTACTTGCATGCCATAAAAGACGGCAGGATGTAACCTCAATCCAGTGAAACCACCCTTCTACATCATCTTATTCATTCAGAAAAAAAAAAAAAAATCATTTTGCTTTACTTTACTCATTTTTTGACCCCTCCCCCCATCTCCTTTTTATATAATACTATCTTAATCTATTTTTATTTTACTATTATTGATACATTGTTTATTCTACTTTCTGTATTATTATTATTTAATGCTTTGGCAATATTGTGAATATTAACAGTCATGCCAATAAAGCATATTTGAATTTGAATTTGAATTTGAAAGAGAGAGAGAGAGAGAGAGAGAGAGCATAGTGGAAGGAGAGAGGGAGAGGGAGAGCATGGTGGAAGGAGAGAGGGAGAGAGAGGGAGAGAGAGAGAGAGGGAGAGAGAGCATGGTGGAAGGAGAGAGAGAGAGGGAGAGAGAGAGAGAGAGAGGGAGAGAGAGAGAGCATGGTGGAGGGAGAGAGAGAGGGAGAGAGAGAGCATGGTGGAAGGAGAGAGAGAGAGGGAGAGAGAGAGAGAGAGAGGGAGAGAGAGAGAGGGAGAGAGAGAGAGGGAGAGAGCATGGTGGAAAGAGAGAGAGAGAGGGAGAGGGAGAGAGAGAGCATGGTGGAGGGAGAGAGAGAGGGAGAGAGAGAGCATGGTGGAAGGGAGAGAGAGAGAGGGAGAGAGAGAGAGAGGGACCACTGTATGGCGTAAACTACAAACAGTGGGACAAAAGTCCAACAGAAGTACTACACTTACAAATATGTAAAAATGTCTTGGGGGTCCACAGAACCTCCTCAAACCTCGCAAGCCGAGCAGAGCTGGGGAGGTTCCCTTTACTCATTGACATTGACAAAAGGGCCTCTAAATTTTGGCTACATCTAGCAAAAAGCAACACTGAAACATTCCATCATAAAGCTTTCAAGAGCAAGTCTTTTAATCATCCTGGTGACCCTCTATTCAATCTGGCAATAAAAAATAATATTAACAAACTTAATGTATTACCAAAATCTGTATTAAAAGAAATTGATGCTGCAAATCAGATGCACTATGTTGAATTCTGGAAGGAAGAACTAAAAAATAATAACAAATTGGAAATATATCGATCTCTGAACCGAAATTATTGTCTAGCCCCATACCTAGTTAACATTAAAGACAAGAAAAAAAGAAGTCTACTTTCAAAATATAGAATCAGCGACCACGACTTACAAATTGAAAAAGGCAGACATAAACAAACCTGGCTGCCTCGGGATATGAGAAGCTGTGGTTTCTGTAAAAATGAAGTTGAAAATGAGGAACACTTCCTACTTCATTGTTCCAAATATACATCTATTAGAAAATCCTTTTTTGTAGAAATTAAAAAACAAATACCAAATTTTGATAATCTACCTCACCAGAGCAAAATTGCTTTATTATTAGGTGAGGAAAAAGATTACACAAATTTAGTTGCAGATTACATAATGGCCTGCCACAAAACCAGAGTGACAGGATAGCTGGAACATATACCATAAGTGTTCCTCATCTTCGTGCTTTGTTTTACATATACTGCAAGTTTAAAGCCATAAGTTTTCTATAGGTTATATAGGTTAAGCTAATTATAATCTATTGTTGTTTAAGTTTCCTTTCTCTAAGTAGTATAATTCACATATAACTTAAGTTTCTTTTTTATGTAGTAATTCATGTAGTTTCCTTTTTATGCTTTTTATTTATAGGTTGCATTTCATTCATAAGAATTCATAAGTTTCCTTTTTGCTTAGCTCAATTTTAAATATATGTGTATATGTATGTGTATATATATATATATATATATATATATATATGGGCAATTCCACGAAAAAGTAAACCTCACCTTAAAACTTTAAGTCTCACCTACATGGACATACAAATTCTTTCAGAAAACTTCCAATACAAAAAAGTATTGTCTCGATGTAAATATTCAACTGAGCAAGTTTCGAAAGGATATCTGTTTGTTAAAATTTTTACCCTATTCAGCTATAATGTAAGTCTATGGAGGGGCTTATAATGGGCATAAATGGGTGATAACACACACAAAGCTGCAATACTATCAGTTATTTTTCATTGTTATATTACTATTTATCTTGTTAAAGGTTAAAATCCACCGTTCACAATTGTTT
>JAODXP020001797.1:0-2500 GCA_027497455.2 Sardinella longiceps | reverse complement strand
AAAAATAAATTAATTGATTAAAAAAAAAAATCATTCAAGGAGTTAATATAACCGGATGTTTACAAGGAGTTACTGGTTGCCCCTCAGTTCATGGCAGGCTGCTACATATTTTGCTGCTAGAATGGCCACATCCTTGTGCTCTCCAAGGATATATGGCAATTTAGCCTCATCTGTGAATGTTGGGAATTCGGGGATGACTGAGCTGAATTTAGCAAATGAGAATTCTCTAATTTCTTTAAATTTTATACATTCTGTAAGAAAATGAAGCTCAGTTTCTATGGCTCCTAGGGTGCAATGTGGACACAGCCTTTCCTCTCTGGGCAGCCAGGTCTGCCTGTGTCTGCCTTTCTCTATAGCCAGATTGTGTTCGCTGAGTCTGTACATTGTCAATGTTTTCCTGAGTTTAGGATCCTTCACTGTGCTCTCTCTCTCTCTCTCTCTCTCTCTCTCTCTCTCCCTCCTTCACTGAACCTAACATAGCATTACATTAGTCTCTCTCTCTCTCTCTCTCTCTCTCTCTCTCTCTCTCTCTCTCTCTCTCTCAAATTCAAATTCAAATTCAAATGGTGCTTTATTAGCATGACTGCAATTACAGTATTGCCAAAGCATAACATGACATGCAAGATATAACAATAATAATAAACAATAGAACAGTATTAGTATGCATATGGATTGTGTGTATGGATGAATGTGTGTATGTGTGTGTGTGTGTGTGTGTGTGTGAATATGTACAAGAAAGTGAGACAAAGCAAAAATAAAAGGAGAGATGGTGTAACAGACGGGGGGGGTGTTGAGGTAGGGGGGTGATATATTTTATGTAATGCCTTCTCTCAGTTTATGGAGTGAGGACACATAACTGGCTGCCAGTATGCTTGTGCTGGTGTCCTCCCCTAGAACTATAGCAAGTTGTTTGTGCTCCTCTAGTTGAGAGAAGTTTGGCATGACACTGTTAAACATGTTAAAGAATTTTTCTCTTTGGGGCAGATATTTGTCACAGTGTAGTAGAAAGTGCACCTCTGTCTCTACCTCCCCTGTCATACAGTGACCACATATTCTTTCCTCTCTGGGCAGCCATGTTTTTTTGTGTCTGCCCTTCTCTATGGCTAGACTGTGGTCACTCAGCCTGTACTTGGTGAGGGTTTGTCTCTGCTTCGTATCTCTGACAGTGAGGAGATACTCTGCCAATTCATAGTTTTTTCGTAAGCCAATGTAACATTCTAATTTGTGTTGTAATGTTGTTTCTAGTGCTGTCAGTTTAACGCGTTAATAACGGCGTTAACGCAAACCAATTTTAACGCCGTCAATTTTTTTAACGCGCGATTAACGCATTTGACCCGCCATTATCAATGGAATGTGAAAAAAAAATATCTCCGACATTCCAACACCTCCCAACGTTTCAGTATGTCCTGTGTTTGTATTAGGCTTGAAGTAGGCCTACTGCTTAGCCTAGGACCAAGGCTACTCATGCCTACAGTAGCCTACACACGCACTGCACACACGGCATGGGTGTCTGCACTCTGCTCTGCTGCTCCGATGTCAGTGAAAACAAATATTTTACCAATACAATCGTTGGTGTTCACTCCCATGTTCGCATATTTAGGTTGTTAATTAGCTAGAGGATTGATGTTGTCACTTAGAAATCCCTTCTCTTGAACTGAATACCCCGCAAATAGGCTAAAATCAGTTTCAAAATTGCAGCGCGAGTGAGAGAGGTGAAGGTCGGAGCGCAACTGAGAGAGAGAATGTTTGTGAGCGTCATTTGATGTCTGTGAAAACAAATATTTTACCGACCCAATCGTTGACGCTCACTCGCATGTTCGCATATTTAGGTTGTTAACTAGCTAGAGGATTAATGTTGTCACTTAGAAATCCCTTCTCTTGAACTGAATACCCCGCAAATAGGCTAATATCAGTTTCAAAATTGCAGCGCGAGTGACAGAGGTGAAACAGGTTGGAGCACAACTGAGAGAGAGAATTTGTGCAAACGAGACGCATATAGCCTACCTGATTCTGAACTTATGACCTTGTCACTAAAATGAGAGCTTCTTGCAGGACAATTGCCAATATGGCAAAATGCATTTTAAAGGTATGCTCATGCAATGTAAGTTTACTCATGCAGACCATAATGCCATATTTTCATTGAGCCTCTTTAAAATATAGGTTAGTATAATTTAAAGGGCCACCATCCAGTTTTTTTTTTTTTTTTGTAAACTTGTGAACTAGCAACATAAAGACATCAACATCTCTCTGGCAGTACTTGACCATGTTAATAATTTCTGATGCTGTAACTGGGTTTTCTTTTATTTTAAATTGGTATTCACCCCCACCAATGAATGCTGATAACAGCATTAAAATGAAAATAAATAAATAAAAATGTGACAAAAAGAAATCGAGGGACATTTAGAATAGAAAGAAATTTGCGATTAATCGCGATTAATTATGAGTTAACTACGCCAAAAATGCGATTAATCGCGATTAAATATTTTAATCGCTTGACAGC
>JAODXP020001795.1:0-25336 GCA_027497455.2 Sardinella longiceps | reverse complement strand
TAAAACCACCTAAAGTGAACATTTAAGTATTTTAAATAATGAAAATCCTATTTTAATATGAATGGGTAAGGCTTTTGGCCTGTCCCTCGCATACTATCGTCTACTTCAAGAAGAATTTTAACTAGTAAAATATATATATTTTCACCAGATTTTCACTTTCATATATTGACTTAAATGTGAATTACACATAATCTGCACTTTTATCACAAATATACACAATGTTAAGAAAATATAGAGTTATATGTCTTTGTCCCCAGAATTGACATTAACCCTGTTACCCTCTTGAAAAACTCTTATAAAATAATGACATTATATCAAATTGATCTGACTAACAGGAATGTTAATCATCTATGTATCACTTATTTGACTGATAAAGATCAGTAGTTGTCTCTCATTTGAAACATGCTATTTATATGTTTTTAAACTTCCACACACGCGGGGGAAACCATAGCCTGTCAACACTGTTACCAAGATAAACATGCACTTCCAGGTAATTGTTTAGGTTTGATAATATGATCAGATGTGCTAAGGGATACCCTTTCAAATAGCATAGCTTATGTACCTGTGACTTTGTCTCTTTAGCTTGTAATGGGCAAATTACATTGAAATCCTCAACCCTGTTACCATCAGGCCTGTTACTTTTTACCATCACTCCTGTTACTTTCAAGGTAACAGGGCTGACATTTAGCAGTTTCTTGCTAATTAAAGGTCGTAAAATAAAACATTGTAACATAGAAAGTAAAATATGACACTAATTTCTTGACAAGGAGGAACACTTTAGCCAGAAATGTGTGACACGTGACACGTTGTCCATGAAGTCAGCCCTGTTACCTTTGACATTTTTGCAAAAATTACCAATCAAATTGCCCTTTATTGAAGACTTATTAAATGGGAACACCATTACATGTTAGCCAGGCTGATTTTTTCATCTTTATTTTGTTTTGTTCTTTCTAAAACTAGTTATGTTTATGTTTAACATTATGCCATGCATTAAAAAAATGGCTGTTAGGCGTCATCCAATCCAAAAATTAGCACTTTTGAAGAAAATTTCATGTTTGAATATAATATAGTCTTAAAAGGGACCAAAGTACTATATAAATATGTAAAACATATAAAGAATTTCCATCTCAAAATATATTATATTATACTGCATTTGTCTGTAACAGGATGGACCAAATAAAGAAAATCCCCTGGAAAAAAAGAGATAAAACAATAATAAATTGAAGTGTGGGAGGTTGCCCAGAGCCATTTTCCATACCTCCAAGATATGTCTGTTACAGTACAAAAGAAAAAGTGATGAAAAAAACATTTTCATTTTTAAATTTTAAAAACTTGAAAATATACGTTTCTCGCTGGAATGACCCTGATAGCCTAGTCCAGACAAATATCATGGACAAGCTCCAACAGGTGGAGTGTGTAAACAAGTAAACTTGCATGAAAGTTACCCAATATATTATCCCAAACTCTCATACCAGGTCTTATTTGCATTTCTCTCTCCTGACCTTTTAAAAATAAATAACTTCTATACACCAAGACGCTTTGTGATTGTGTATTAATTTTGTACAGAACAAAATGTGCCCATACGGGGCCATTGAAATCCTGTGTGTTTTCCCTTTCCTATGGAAATTGCCTCCTGATTGTGCTGACATAGCCATATGCCCATGATCCAACTACCTACCTGTAAATTGTATACTGCCTAGAGGGATGACTGATGCAAAGTTGATATTGATAATGGTCAGGGTGAATTGACAGTATTTGATGTAACATTTTCTTTTTTATTCTATTCTATATTTCATATGAAGCTCCAAGTACGTGCTAATCCCTTAGGACAAATTATGTACAGTACAAAAATCTCAAATAATATATAACTGGCATTAGGTAGCATAATTATTTTTGTAAATTTGTTGTCTAAGCATACTCTGGCCTGCTGGGTTGGAGAGAGCTATGCTTTTGCTTGAAGCTGGGTATACCACCTGCAGCAATAAGAGATTTAGAAAGCAGGCATCATACCCGGGAAGGATAGTAAGGTAATGTCTGGGGTCAATCTACCGAATGCCTAGACTCGTAAGCGTTCACCTCACGTCAACACATGCTGTCTACTAGCGTCTGCACAGGCACCTAGCTAACGTCAGCCCTTTGAAACGTCTCAAACCCTTGTTTCTTTTCCTGATCTGGTCCTTCTAACAACACCATGTTCACATTTACCGACATTTCAGATATTACTGTTAGTCGGTTGTTATTGTAGTTTAAATGCTAATATTGGGCCATTGATGTTATGCAATTGCCAACGTAGCTAGCATTGAAGATAGACTGCACAACCCTTGTCGGTATTACGTCAAATAGAATATAAGACAAAATGTTACTACGTTATAGTAAGGCAATATACATAGTTGTTTAAAAGAGAAAGGGCGAAAGTATGTTTGATCAACCTGATTTTATTTCTTACAACACCAAGGGTGCAAGTCCAAAATAGAACCAACGTTAGCCACCATGCTACAGCAACTCACCAAAACATTAGCCCAATTCTCCACTAATTCTCCTGGACGCACAACTCTACCTCTATTCTCTGCCCATCGTTCCGCCCCGTTTTGTCGCCCTATCCTCTTTCGCGCCTGAAGGCTCGTTATTATATGGCTGTGGGCCATCGTGGACGTGGCCACCAGGGAATTCCTCCTCGACATCGTGAACCTAGATTTGACCTGTGTTCCTCCGCACTCGTCACGTCCGGTCGGTGATTTAGACAGACGGAAGTTATTTTTTAACACGATTTTATCTAATAATTCCATTTATGGTATAGTTAGATTTCTATGAGACTGAAAATCGAATTGTTTTCTCATCAATTTACACAATGCTGCATAGTGATGTTCAACCTGCACCATGGGCTTTAAGGGGCTATAAAATAACAAAGCTGCCAAATCCAACTTGCTATCATGTCAAAACATACTCCAGAGATGCATAGCTTTCAGAAAAATATAGTGCCAATTTGCCCCCCAGTGATACCGGCAACCCCCTCTGGCTCATGGACTAATTCACACATGTCGACTGGAGAGGACTGTAGGAATTTGCTGTAGCCTAATTTGTAAATTAGATTATGTTCTTGAGCATAATATATTGCTTTTTAATTTGTTCACTAAGAGTTGGTGAACAATTGCTATAAATTGTAGTGGGTGGACAGGAGGGCAGTTGCAGAATATATTAAGACATTTAAAATACAGTACATTCAAAGATAATTTTCTCTTAATTAAGTTAATTTCCCCTCCACTACACTCATCCTGCAGACTCTAAATCCCCCTCTAGTGATATTTTCTTCTAAGACTTCTATGTAGTTTGACTGTTAATCCATTTGCGTAAGTTGCTTTGAATAAAAAACATGTCTGCTAAATGCATAAATGTAATGTACTTTTCTTTTTAACAGCAATGACTAATGACTAGCATAATTGGAAAGCTGTGATTGTGTAGATTCATGTGCATATCTTCGCGACGAATGTGACCTAAGTGAGTAATTTAACCAAGATTAACCAAGAGTGTGGGGGGCCTAACCTAACGTGGACCTAACAAAGGGCTTGAAATGAGGGGATGAGGGGTGGGGGAGGGAGGGGGGTATATGGACCCAACAATGTCCATATTCAGACTGGTGGTAGTCTGCTCAGGAGCTGCTCCACCCGGTCCTCCAGGATGCTGAAGAGGTTGTCAGCTGTCTGCTCGCGGGAGAAGATCTCTTCCAGGAAGGCTGCAAGATCCTCCTACAATCCAGTAAACCAGTTAGAATACGTTCCTTGGAGGAGAGATCTCAGAAACACTTTCTCAAAAAGGAGACAGTACTCACCCGCAGCATTCCCCGAACCTGGTCTGCAGTGGGTGACCAGTCTCCAGAGGGGTGGAAGCTCTGAACCACTGCAAGCAGCTGTTCCAGGAAGCCACCCTGCACCCGCTAAAGATGGAAGAACAGAGAGAGGAGAGTCAGACAGGCACCACAACCCAATGGAACAGACCACAAACACAGAACATAGAAGTGACCAGCTTACAGGAACCAGCTGTGGTCGAGCCCTCTCGAACATCCCGAACAGCACTAACTCAAACGCGATGTCGATGGCGTTGATGTGGTGGATCTGAAACACAAACGTGAAATGGCTTTCAGGTCATCTACTAAAGAGATGCGTCTGTGGTATGAGATTACTGTATGAAGCAAACATACCCCGGCCTCCAGAAGCTCAACCTGAATGCTCAGGGCGTTGTCTGGGTTCTGGACATGAGCAATGAGGCCTTCAAAAGCCTGCTGAAAGACATTAACGTTCTGGAAGACACAGGTGAGAATGTGAATAAGTAATGTCAGTATGCTATGTTCTCCCTACTGCCAGGTAGATAAGGTACTAGACATGAAATATAAAACAGAATTAAGGTCACCTTCTCATTCAGCGTGGCCAAGTTGGTCAACGTCATCCGCAGGGCAACGGTGACGAAGTTGCATCGCTGCTGGTCTCGGAGCAGGATCTGATAGGGAAAATAGAAGGTTCTGGTATGTAGCTTCTGTCGCTCAGTACACACACACACACACACACACACACACACACACTGATCTTTTCTGTAAAGATGAGATGAGCTACTCACGGTGAAGGCCTGCCTCAGGGCTCTCAGTCTGGTCGGGAAGTCCTCCAGACGCCTGGACTGGCAGAAGTCGCTGTAAACAGGACACATAAGAAAAATATAAGTCAGCCAGATTCAGTAGTAGCAAATACCCTGTTATCATATCAGATAAAAGTCATGCTGAAGGGAGAAGCATACTGTGTATGAGGAGGCTCATGCCATACTTACAAGAGTGCGGGCACCTCTCGAGCCTCTGGGGGGAGACTGCTGTCCTCTGACTCCTACCATTGCACACATATATGAAAGATTATCAGCATAGTAGAAAAAAGTACAATCAGTTTGTACATTAATTATGATGTAAATATGAACATTTTTCTGCCAATGATTGGCTGAGCAAAACAAGACTTCAAAATCACCTGAGCAGAGCTCTGGGCGTCTTCAGCAGTGGGGGCACCAGCACCAGCAGGTGAGGCAGTGGGACCGTCATCAGCAGCAGCAGACGGGGCAGCAGGGACCAAGGTGGTTTCGGACCTCTCCAAGCGCCTCACTGATCCATCAGCAGAGATGGTCACCCGCTTGTAGGTCATGGATGTCTGGATGACCTGATTACACAGCATTTATTTTTGTTGTATGTGAAAAATGGACTCCTCCATCAGCTAATGAAGGAAATATGATCATTACAAATAGGCTAATTTGTACCTGAACTCCATCCACGACAACCAACAGCCTGGACTCGGCTTTCTTCTGTGAAACGGCAAGGACCATCTCACCACAGCGCCACTAGAAAACAAAACGAATATACAGTAATCAGTGATTCTACAAACAGCTAGATGTAGGCAAAGCAAAGAGGGCTGTGATCCATTTCCAGCTCAACACCATCCATACCTGGACGAAGGTAGCAACATCAACCGTGGAGTACGTCTGACGGTTGTACTGAGAAGTATAAGATGGTATTTTAGGTCTTGATCAAGTGAAAACACCTAAAGTAACATAGCATCATCTTCTTTAGTTAGCCTACCTCGGCATCGAGCACAACGTACTCGTCGGAGATGAAGCGGAACTGCGTCCTCAGGGATCCCTCCACACACTCCCCTGAGCACCGCCTCAACCCGACCATCTGCACACAAGACCACACTTGAGACAGGTGCATTCTAAAGGGGTTCAGTTCTTTAACTGGCACTTAGTTTTTATATATGGAGTAAGTGTCTACAGGCCTACATACCCCAGGACCACTCGGGTACAGGTGGGACCAGCTGACCACCACAGTGGACCGGTGGAGAGTCTGGACATCCCACTGCAATTTCACATGGTTTTCAGCAAGGCAGAATAACATGGCTACAGAGAAGCTAGATACAAATATTTTGTGTAATTTTGGTTGATTGTGGTTGGATCCAATAAAATTCTGTTTAAATACCCCTGGTGACTGCTGCTGTCCATCCACACCATCCAGATGAACCTATGGAGCATAAAAACAGGTTAGAAACACCTGCCCTTGCATCCCATGGGTTGGCCTATGTTTTAAGCCAGCAAATCTCACAAAAGTGCATGCTTACCAGCTGGGGTGCATCGAGGTCCACCTGGATGAGTGCTATAAATATGAATCAGAATGATGTATAAATAATACATTCACATAGGCCTACTCACAGTGTTTGTTAAACCAACGTTTTTTTTACCAACCCATCTATACATTTTAACTTAAATTACCGTCCGTCCAGCACAGCTGAGTTCCCTTCTCCGTCGTCTCCCACACGGCCTGGGTTGCAGACACCGCCGTCTCCCGCACCGCCTGGACACCAGCATCCCTCCTCGGCCACTCTGCCTGGCTGCCCGCTCTCCGCCGTCTCCCATCTGGCCTGGGTCCCAGCATCAGCCGTCACCCAGCCGGCTTGAGTTGCAGCCTCCGCCACTTCCCAAAGCACTTGGGTCGCAGCGTCAGCCGTTTCCCAGCCGGCTTGGGTTGAGACCTCTGCTGTTTCCCAGTCCGTCTGGGTGCCGATCTCCGCAGTCTCCTTCGGCCACCTGCAAAACAGAAAAACAGCGCCCACTGCCGTCGCAGTCAGGCCAGCTGCACAGACCACTGGACGGATCCCTAAACTGGTGAAGAGGTTAGTAGCACGGTCCGCATCCATGATATTAACAGTTTAAAAGTAAACAAAGTTTTGACAAAGTTGAAAATAAACAAAGTTAACTATTTGATTAATAACTAGGCTATGTTGATTTGCTAGCTAGCTAACTATAGCTAATCGGTTTGCCGAGTGACTTGATAGATCTAAAAGTGGGGTAGCTTAGCAATTAGACTTCTAAACCTTAAATAAACAATTTCAGATACTGCAAAAATTCAAATGGGAAGCTTTTTAGAGCAAAAACAGCACAGTAGAAGTGTCAAATCAGCCAAAGTCGTCTGAGTAGCACAGAAAATCGCCTTGTCTCGGTGTTGTCCAAAAAACAACTGAGGGGATTTCCACCGTTTTTCTCAAAATTCTACTTTGCACCATTCTAGAATGGAACGTCCTCTTCAGGATTCCATCTCTGCATAGCTCGTTTTTGATAATCTACTTCGAAGTTTAGTTGTCAAATGCATAGCCTTCACTTAGTGAGTATAAACAAAAGCTGTGAAAAAGTAGGGCAAAAGTTCCTCTGATCATAATCATCATCTTTATTTGCCAGACTCAGTCCCAAAAAAGAACATGCGCAGCTCAACATAAAAGGAATAAGAAATAAATCAAACATCAACACAAGACAGTTATACAGTTATATAAGACATTCATTATGAGGTTCGATCAGATCTACACTATTAAAATATTTAATAGAATGAATAATGGCACAAAAAATATTGATTTGTCTTACTTTATCTCATTCCACAACTCTTGAGAGTCAGTGAAAAAGGTTTAAGATGTCAAGAACAAAAACAGGGTTCATAACAAAAACACCTTGTCTTTAATAATTGATCATCATTGTAAAATAATCAAATACCATTCGTATAACAAGGGAAGTCATAGGAAACAGAATACTATCACAAACTAGAAAAGCACTTGGAGAGCGCAGACCTCCGCCAAAGTAATATTGTCACAGATGCAATATAAGCAGCAAAAGCCTGTCCCCTCCTCCCACTTGCAACCCGGACCCCCCAATTCTCTGCCTTCGCCCACTTCACCCCACTTGACACTTCAAGCAAATGCATGCCTTTCCAGTGATCACCAACTGACGCCGCTAGACCCTGCACAGTGGACCGAGTAGACTGAGTCCATAAATGCCAAGGTGGGTTATCATACGTCAAACTGTCGCCGAGATATAATGTTTGTCCACCAGGAGTGCTAGAGAGTGTAACATATTTTTTTTCTACGTAGTCTGGATCAGGTTGGCAGTCCACATACCAAATTTGGTTGCACTATGTCAAAGCGTAGCCAAGATGTTTGACCACTAGGAATTAGTCCATGTTCCATGCGGCCGACCACAAATTTTATAGTGTTTCTAAAAAACAGAGGGTACATTAGGTCATTGATGGGATAGTACAACATACAGAGGACATCACACTTGATCATTTTCTGTCAACAGAGACTTGCTTACAATGGAATTATCATTCTAATGTTAGAATATACTGTAATATGCCCACTACAACTCTTTAGAGATGTGATGTGATGGTTCGATATGATGGCTGGTTCATTATATAAAGTCGTCTTTCAGAACGAGAGCTAATGTGCAACTACGTCTTCTATGTATTTTTCAATCAACCACAGGTATGGAAAGTACCAGGCGTACCTAGGCAGACTGTTTAGCAGGAGGGAGTGTTGGGCTCTTAGCTACAGGGGACACCTCATGACCCAAGGACACAGCACAAACAATTTTGCGGAGGCTGTGATGAGGGTCCTCAAGGACAAGATCCTTCATAGGACCAAAGCATTCAATCTACCACAGCTCTTCCCCCTCATAACTTCATGTCTGGAAAGCTATTACAGAGCAAAAAAATTGCAGATGTTTCTCTGGGCCGGTCCGGTAGAAAGTTCCTGCCCTTGGCCAGCCAAATCTCTCCATCAAAAATACACCAGGTATGGCTGTCCACTCAAATTGCTGCACCCAGTCGTGAATTTGTTCCCGTATTGTACCATGATTTCTGCCAAAATCAGTAGCAGGTCTCCTCCAACATCTTTTGTCCATGTGACTTTCGTTTCAGATTGAGGAGAAAAAATTCAGTGAGGAGGGCTTGTCCGACACATACATTGTTGACATGGAATTGGAGCTCTGCTCACGTCCAGCAGGACAAACTGGGGCACCATGCAAACACATGTCTGCAGTGGCCAACAACTACCAGTGTCCAATTCCTTCATCCCAACATCCGCTGAAGCCAGGGCTTTTGAAACTAACAGGGGGTAGGCTAAAGTCTGTAAAGTTTGTAAAACTCACAACTGAGACACAACACTAAGCAAATGTTATCTATTCTAATTCTCACATTATATTTTCTAGAAGCTGTCTCATTGGATCCCTGTCCGTCCTCCAGACTTCCCCCTCTTCCACATGACTTCAGGCTTTTTCTAGATTAGGCAATCTAGACCTGTATAGCTATTGGATGAGGGAACTCACAGATCTGGGTGCCAGTTACCACTTGAACTTTGACCTTTATCCTTTCAACTTTGACCTTCAATGAGTCATTCAAGGGCTACGTTCACACAGCAGGGCTAAATGCTCAATTCCGATCTTTTTGTGGGATCAGATCTTTTTCAGAGGTCGTTCACACTGCCAATAAAATGTGACATGTATGCGACTTGATCCGGTATGAACTTCAAACGCACCAAAAGTGTCCCGCATACGCTGTGAAGGACACAATAACGTCACACACACAAAACGTGTTCAGTGTTTAAGGAAGTAAACATGGAAAACATGAACGCAAGCAGCAGCCCCAGTTGCAATAAGTCTTCGTCATGAATAAAATATATTATGACATTTCTAGCGAGAAACTAGAAAATGCCCGACATAATCTTTAGTGTTTGCATCAGCTAAATGAGTGGAGTGAGCCTGTGGTGTAGGCTAGCCCTTAATAAATCACTCAAAATCTGCTTCTTTTTTTTTTTTTTTTTTTTTTTTAGAAAAAAGCTCTTTTTCTTGTCAACTCTAGTCTTTACCCACCTCCACATATTACGACATGGCTGTTCAGACTGGAGTCACATGTCAGAAGATCAAATACGTATCGGTTTTAGGACCACATACCCAAGTGGCCTGGGTCGCGTGTGAAAAAATCAGATCTGTTTTCGTTCAGACTGTCACTGTCAAGAGATCGGATACAGGTCATAGGTGTAAAAAAAAAAAAATCGGCTTCAGGCTGCTGTGTGAACGTCCTAGTCCAAGGAGTCCTAGTGCCTTCATATTTCTCCTTAAGCCTCACGAAGCATGCCATATGGGCTGCTTATAGTTTAGGGAAGTCAGATATGCTCAGCAACAGTTCTGGGTGTCCATTGCAGTGCAGAGACAGCGGTCTGCGACCAAGGCTGTGTGGGAGACGGCCGAGAAAAGATGTGTGTGTGTGTGTGTGTGCGCTGTGAGATGTTTAGTATATTTGATGTTTAGCATACGGACATTACTTATTCACATTCTCACCTGTGTTTGTGTTGCAGAGCGTTAATGTGTTTCAGCAGGCCTTCGATGCCCTCACCATCTACGTCCAGAACCCAGACAACGCCCTGAGCATTCAGGCTGAGCTTCTGGAGGCTGGGGTATGTTTGCTTCATACAGTAATCTCATACCACAGACGCATCTCTTTAGTAGATGACCTGAATGTCATTCACGTTTATGTTTCAGATCCACCACATCAACGCCGTTGACATCGCGTTTGAGTTGGTGCTGTTCGGGCTCGACTGCAGCTGGTTCCTGTAAGCTGGAGCTTCCACCCCTCTGGAGACTGGTCACCCACTGCAGACCAGGTTCGGGGTATGCTGCGGGTGAGTACTGTCCACTTTCTGATAATGTGTTTCTGAGATCTCTCCTCCAAGGAACGTATTCTTAACTGGTTTACTGGATTGTAGGAGGATCTTGCAGCCTTCCTGGAGATCTTCTCCCGCGAGCAGACAGCTGACAACCTCTTCAGCACCCTGGAGCACCTCCTGAGCAGACTACCACCAGTCTGAATATGGACATTATTGGGTCCATATACCACCCTCCCTCCCTATAAGCTGAATATACACATGGATATAAGTTGCAGAGCCCTCCTTTTTAATTGATCTACAAATTCCTCTGGCACCTGTGACCCAGTGGGCATTTTGACGTATTTTGATGTTTAGAATTCATCAAGATTTTGACTCCATATGAAATATACATTATTTCATGAAGATGTTAACATCATAAGTTAAGGCATGTTAAGAGGTCTCACAAGGGTTTGTTAATAAATCCAATTACTGATTTTTAAGCTTCAATTGTCATTAAATTGACATCAACTTGATGTCCTGAACCAAAGCATCTTCTTGATATTAAAATGATATAAAATTGATGACTAACGTTTCGATGTTCTTACATCTTCATCAGAGACTCTGATGAAGATGTAAGAACATCGAAACGTTAGTCATTATGTTTCTGCACCATTTAATAAAAGTTTAAAAGTTTATGTCATCCGTGTTGCACCGACGCTCTCTCCTTTTTAACAATTCGTCCTGCTCTGGTTGCACCGGATCTGACTATACCACAGAAGCGCGAAAGAACACTTCTCTTTGTTACTTGGATATAAAATTGATGTCCAGAAATTTGCTGTCAATGTCAATTTAACGTTTATGATTTATCAAGATTTTGACTCCATATTAAATATTTACATTTTCAATAGGTTTTTAACATCTCAAGTTATTGTCTGTAAAGAGGTTTCATTACAACATCAGTCACTGTCCTATTAAGCATAAGGTCAATACATTTTATATTAGAATAACATTATTTTGATGTCCTACATAAAGCTTCATATCGATATCAAGCTGATATCAAAATGATGTCCAGGAATTTGTAGTACACATATGATGTTTAGTATTGATCAAGATTTTGGCTCCATCCTAAATATCTATAATTTCATTAGGATCTCAAAGTCACCAGTTGTGGCCTGTAAAGAGGTTGCATTACAACATCCAGTCACTGTTCTATTAAGCCTAAGGTCAATAATGTGGACATTAAAATAATATCAAATTGATGTCAGTAACAAAGCATCATATCGATATCTAAATGTTATCAAAATTATGTCAATGGATTTGTAGTCAACATCAATTTGATATTTAGGATTTATCAACATTTTGACTCCATATGAAATATCTACAATTTCATTAGGATTTTAACATCACATCTATAAAGAAGGTTTCAAAACAACATACTGCCCCTCCTCTATTAAGCATAAGGTCAATAGAGCTGACATGGAAATTGTATCAAATTGATGTCCTTAACAAAGCATCATATAAATATCTAAATGACATGAAAATGATGTCCAGTGAATTGTAGTCAAAGTCAATTTGACATTTAGGGTTTATCAAGATTTTGATTCCATGTTAAATACTACACTGAACCAATGCCTATATGTTATGTAAGACTATTCAACAGAGAACTGTACACAATCTTTGAACTGAAGAAACTTGCTGAAAGAGCAGAAGTGACACATTGATGTGAAGATTGAACAAGTAGTTTTGAGAATTTCAATTCTGATCTGAGAAGCGTATACCAAAGCCACTGGCAAAAACTACAAACTGTAACGTCATGTAGGTGAACAAAATTACATCATGTAAGTGCAACACTTGTATATGTTATTACATATTGTTGCACAAGTTATACCACTGTACCCCCATTACATATTACTTTTGTTGTTTCATTACAGTTGCATTTGTTAAAGGCATCCGGCTTCTACCCAGTTCTGTTGGTGGGCAAACCTGGAAAAAACAAGTTCAAGGCCCCTCTGCTCCACCTTGAAAAGGACCCATCTGTCAAGGCAGTGCGAGCCTTTGCCATCGTTCAAGACATTTTTGAACGATTTTTAAATTGTAAGTATATTGTAATTATATTTAAAAAATATCTCTGAAATTAGTCTGATCACAGACTCAACAACAATACCTTACTCAACACCAATGCGCTAGTAACTTTATAACAGTGATAGAGAAATTGGTGGCCATCTTTGTTTTTGGGGTCAGAATGATGTCTTAATGTCAAAATGATGTCAAAATGATAATCCTTATGCTCAATTTTCCAAAAAAAATTTCCTTCATGCGTCATTCTAGATGCTTTGGTTAAAAAGTAAATTTATACATTAGCAGATGGCGGCCATCTTGGATTCAGGGTCATGATAATGTTGAAATCTCAATTCTAACTGTGCGTTCAGACCAAGACCGATTCAGGCGACATGGGCGACGGAAGTAATTGACTTTGTATTGGGGCCGGCGATTTGGGCGACAAAAGCGGCAGGCTTGGGCGATGCAACTTGGGCGACTTGGATGATAAAATCAAGTTCAACTTCGGTTAACTTTATGTAATGAGCTATGATGCGGTTGGGCGATTACCAATCAGAATGTCGATTTACTGGTGAGATGCCAATAGAGAAGCAGGATTAAGGTTTGAATGCTAACGTCATGGGCAGATTTGCCGTTTTGGTTGCTGTGCTCAAGCGATGTTTCTTGGGAGTCTTCGGCGACTCTTGGCAATTTATCGGTCTCGGTCTGAACGCACAGTAAGGGTTAATTTTTATGTTTGTATTTTTATGTTTTATTTTCTTGAGTAATGCATGAAGAGTAAAGTAAAGAGATTTAGAAATAATGAAAAATACTGGAAACAACACGCTTGTGTTGCCTTCTGCGCACAAGAGACGTACACTGTACTTCTGGAGTATCCTTTTTAATGCTTGTCTTGAATGGGAAAGTCAGACATCGTATGACCTGCCGACTGAGATGGCAGGGGCAAGACCACGTGGTGGCGATGGCTGCAATAAATAAATAATAACAATAAAAAACCTGTAACACACACACTCTGTTAGTCTTCTCGGGAAAAAAAGGGTTGGGGGTGTCAATTACATACATAAGCTATGTTCAGACTGCAGTCCAAATCCGATATTTTGCATATCTGATCAACATCTGAGCTCTCTATCGACCACATTCACATTGCTTGTTAAAGTGCTCAAGTGGAGAGGGCCTCAGAAACAAAAACAAAAAAGAAAACATATGCCATCTCATGGTGGACATAGACTACACTGGAGCGTTGTTAGCTGTGG
Organism: Sardinella longiceps; assembly: GCA_027497455.2. Taxonomy (NCBI): domain Eukaryota; kingdom Metazoa; phylum Chordata; class Actinopteri; order Clupeiformes; family Clupeidae; genus Sardinella; species Sardinella longiceps. The sequence continues at coordinate 11,547 of JAODXP020001795.1, read as the reverse complement.
CTGACATTAGCCTGCTAAGCTAACAAGCTGGTTATTTGATTCAGTGTAAAGTGCCAGTTCGTTTCTGCGTTCGTGTTCGATCTATGCTTACCAAATAATTTTGTTCCACTCGCTAACTAGCGCACTTAGCAAGCTCTTTCAACAGGGCTATGCTTGAATTCACTACGGTGCTTTCCTTTAAGATAGAGCTAATGCAGCTATAAAACTTGGTCTGTGAGTATTTTTATTAGCTCAGTATAGTACTCAGCCTTTGCGCTTTGGAAGATTTTCAGTGAGTCTAAAAATCTCATAGGAAACCTGTGCTAGTTAGCGAGTGGAACAAAATAATTTGATACAGCATAGACCGAACACAAACGCAGAAACGAACTGGCACTTTACACTGAATCAATGGGACCTGACTATTGGAAACTGAAAGTAGGTTACATTGACTCAATTTAAAGTGTTTCGCGTTAGGTCTATGCTGTTCAAAATTCTTTCGTTTCATGCGAAATATATGGCTGTTAGAAGGCTCGTGCAGCAGAACTATGCTTTAACTTACTCCGGAGCTATCCTTTAAACCCTGCTGCAGCTATAGTTGTTTCTACATCTGAAACATGTGAGAAATTTCTCAATTTCTTTATTAATGAAATTGATACAATAGGGTCTCAAATTTCACTTTCAATTTAGTCCTGGTAGTCCTGTGTTAACAAGTACAATGATGGACAGCCAGGTTTTCCTGTGATTGTCGTTTTGGGCTTTAAACGGAACTTGAGAAGGAATACGTTTGACTGCTTAGAGGACATTGAAAATGTTGTTTAAAGTTCTAGTCCATCTGGAGTCAATGTGCAATGTCTTTGTGGTAGAGAGGATGGTACTGTTCTTGTGCCTCCAGTATGTATGATTGGAGCACATTTCAAAAAGCCAGACAACATTAAAAGTTTCTCAGGAGGTGGGGAAAAAAGGTTTCAAGTTGAATCTGCTTGATCCCAGTGCTTAGCCTGATGAGATTCATCCCAAGCCTTGACCTTAAAAGGCAACATTATTTGTACAATGAGATTAGAGAATTTGTATCATAAAGGTGCCTACACATGAACAGCTTCAAAACGCTTGTGACGCGTGTTGGGCAACGATTTTTCTATGAAGAAACGTCAAAAGCTGCCGCTTCAGTCTCACAGTACCTGTCCACTAACCACGTCAACGTTTCTAGCAAAATGCGAGTCACCTGCGTTGTTTACAGGAGGCGTGTCATTTCAAATTTCAGTTGGCTGCTCTTTCCTGCTCCTGTTTGGTTGATTCCAACGGCTCAAACACGACGCTGTACTGGCATTGGCTAATAAGGCTGCGTTTGACGCCTTCATTTGCATAATGTTCAGCCGAGCCCAACTTTTCACGTGACGGATGAACGCGCTGCCTTCCCACAATGCTTTGCGGGACGATTTGACGTGCTCCATTGAAAATGAACTGAAATCGCGACGCCGGTTATACTTGACATGACCAGTGGATCTCCACTGTCAGCGCTGCATGGCGTCGCGCTGTGGCCGGCGTCTGCGTTTTTAACGCGGCGCTCAAAGTTCAACATGGTTGAAATTCAACCCTTTTGATGCTGACCTTTCAGCGTTGAAGTAGTGTTTTTAGCATGAATAAACTAGCAGGCTATTTCATCTATGTTACAGCTCTCCTAGCCTCTGGTATGTTAGTCAAATACAGAATTAACATTTTGGCTCAAGCGCCACGTTAAGGGCGAGCTTTTCAATGGTGGTGATGTGAAACCCTCTTACCTGTGCGTTCAGACCGAAAGCAAATCAGGCGACACAGCGACGGAAGTAATGGTGTTGGGCAACTAGCTCCCATTCATTTTCAATGGGCAACGGGCGATTAGTAGAGGCAACTGAGCAACGGATCGCCTGGTGGGCGGGAAAAAAAAATAGAAATACAGGCTATTTTCTGCAAAAGATTTAAGGCGATTTTTCATAAATGCCAATCAGAGTGAAGGCATGCGTGACTGCATATTTTCAAAAAGAATTTTGATCGGACATCAATCATGGCTGAGCTAACTCCAAAATCGCATTTATCTGTAACAAACTAAGAAGTTAAGGATTTATGACTTGATATTTTGTAAAATGAGACGGTAAAATGAGGTAAGAAAAATCTGAAAACATCGGTTTTGTAACACCAAAATACATCTGTGTTAATTTACATTGTAGCTACCAGACACATATTTTAGTGTTTGCCGGTAGCAATGAACCTCAAACGAGTCCTTGGCGACCGAGTTGCTTGTTCAAATCGCCCAATTGCCCTCCCGTGTGACCAAAGGGTGAGTGAGTCTTCAGCAACTCTTCAACAATTTGCGGTCCTAACATACAGTAATCCCAGTCTATTCTATGCAAATGTCGAGTGATGTGACTCAGCAACAGCCAATGCGAGTGAAGCATGTGTGACTGAACAGAACTGTCTCAAAATCTCAATATGGTGGCAGTAACACCACTAATTAAAAAGTTTGGGATTTATGACTTTATACTTTAAAATTGTATATCGGAAAATATTGGTTTTATACTCAGAAAATACCTCTGTGTTGATGTATGATGTTTCTACCAACTACAAGTTAGCAACATGATGCCAACAAATCACAACCCTGTTTACGCCTCCTCGGCGACAGCTCAGTGACCTGAGTCGGATTTGCAGCTAGTATGACGGTACAGTTATTCAGCCATTGTTAGTGGCTAATCTCAACATGTTATGTGGACATGGAGTCATTGGGCAGGCTTAGCGTTGTTTGCAGTGGCGTCTCAGGAGGAAAAAACACTTGGACAAGATGCGAGAAAATAAATCTGAAATCAGGCTAAACGAATTAGCATAACGCCAAAGAACTCCAAGTCTATTTACCTAAATCGTATCCATTGAAATTCAAGCGTAGAATGGCAACTGCAAAATCAATCGCCTGTATTAATAGATAATTCGTATCCTTCATCGATACTCATCACTCCCATTTTGTATAGAGTGGGACAGTCACAGCCTGTTACGCCCCGGTTAAGCACCCTGTTACGCCCCACGAAAATCCGTCCGGAAGCACGCTGCCCGTTCATTTTCGCCATTGACGTTTCGAAAACTCCGGCTCGTAGGCGCTTAAAGCCTTCACTGGCTCTAATCAGCTATGGGGTAGGTGATAACCATGTAACCTCCTGTTCTGGTAAAAATTTGAACGAAAAATGGTAAATAGTCGAAGGTTCACGTTTGTAGGCACCTTTTTCAGCTAAAAGTGAAGAACTGCCTGTCCCATAAGTCAATGCGAGTGATAACATTTTTTAAGTTTTTAACGGTAACAGTTAATCTGAGACACTTATATAGGAGGAGACAAATCACTTCAGAAGTCCTCCTATTGAAATGCACTACGGCCGTTCGTAACGCAAAGATGGCAGAGTAGAGAAACTGGAAGTCCCGCCTTACGGTGGAAATAGCCAATCGCGTTGCTGAACGCTGTATGACTGACGGTTAGCTTTTTTGTTTACTACCTCCGTCACTATGGTGATAGCCATGCCGCGAATGTCAGCGCAGGTGCAGTAAGCAAATTGCCGTTTTAAATAACTGCGGGATGACGGGTAGTGTAGTGGTTTCTTGTTATATTACGATTAAAATACGTTTGTATAAAATCAAGGTTGATACCATATTATCCTGTAGCATTGTTATGATCACAGGCAATCCTTTTGTTCTGCCGTAGCTAGTTGAAAGTCTACGTTGTGTGGTTACGACAGTGTGAGTAATAATCAATTTCTCTATGGCAAAAATGCCTGGCGTTTTTAGTCCCCGAACTAGGTCAAACCAGGTCGAAATTCGCCAACGCCAACTGGCACACTCTATTAGCCATGATTTTGGCAGCCCGTTTAAAATTGTTTACTGGAGCCATTGCTAAGTAACGCATCTGGTTTGTTTGAATCTGATACACACATGGGTCCTTGGGAAGACGCAGGCCTTCTTATTGACTTTTGTGTATGACTTTTGTGTACAAGTATGATAGACTTAGCCTGGCGATGCCATCCTACATAGCTCCGCTAAACATTTATCTCCGCACTTAGTCTGGAATAAACCCCCCTTCCTGCCTTTCCGTCGGTTACTCTACGGTTTAGCCAATCAGCACACAGTTTAGAGCGATGTCTCAAAATGTTTTGGTCTTTTTTTGAGGTCAGTGATAAGGACGCGTTTGTTATTCTCTCCCCCACTTTCGAATTACATTCACAAAATTGGTACATCATGGACATTAGCATCCATGATCTTGAGGATTTATTGCCACTACGATGTCAAAATAGATCAGAACTTGCGAGAGATCTGTTAATACTGAAAGCGAAAGTTGTAGGCGTGAGAGCCAGGCGAGGGAATACGTCATATTCAAACGGAAACCTATTCCAATTGCGTTGGGCCAGACTGTATGACACAGTCAACAGTCGCTTTCGCCCAGGCTATGATAGACTATTCAGAGAATGGAAAAGATATCATTGGTTGGGGCACCAAAATTCTGTGCGCAAAACCATGAGGATAAATTGCCGCATTAATGCTGAACAAGCGAGAATGCGTTAACTAGCTTGAAGTTCGGTGCCTCTGCTAAAGTGCTAACGGATGGCAGATACATCGTATATAGTCATAGATGTATGATGTAGATGTTTTATGGTTAAAAAAAAAAACATGTTTTTAGATTTAACATGCATCATTTCTCATTTCGTTTTACAAAATATCAAGTCATAAAATGCTGAACTTTTAAAACTCGTATTCTGCAACTGTTCCGTTAGGTCCGCCATGTTTGAACCAGCTTCAGCTGGAAAGTATGTCATGACTTATCACACGTGCCTTCACTCTGATTGGCTATTGTGAAAAATTGCCTTGTTTTGCAAACCAGTTATTTATAACAATGATGATTTATGAAGTCTGTTAACATGCTTAACAGTCCTCAACATTTTCTGGAGAAATTCCTCTACCTTGTTGTCATCTGCAACAAATGCATCCTTTAAAAATGTCGTTGCCTCTGATTGACTGTGATGAGAAAATGAAATCAGAAAAATAAAGTCTTAGTATATGAAAGTCATAAAATGCCAGACACACAAGGTTCACAAAATGAGCCAAGGCCAATGAATCTTAGTTTGATAAAATAATTGTTTGTATCCTTTTTCTTAACCTGAAAAATGAAAACGCGTCCCACAGACCCGAAGACCCTATAAGGGTTAAGTAAAAGTATAAAAGTACTAGTTTTAAAACTACTTAAAGTATAAAAGTAAAAGTAACTTTAGAGAAAAAATGCTATATAAGGCAAAAAGGCTTAGGCCGTGCTGCGTGGGCCTACAGCTCATTCATTTCTGAAATAATGGTACATGGTACATGCCCCCCCCCCCCAAAAAAAAAATGCCAACTATAGCATAATAGCGTAATAAAGAAGTTATTACGCGGTTATGCTAGCTTCCATAAAATAATTTTATAATAATAATTGTATAATGGACATCTTCCACAGGCAAAGACAAACACATAACCCAACTGGGTTTCCAAACAAAGAACCATGTGCTCGTACAAAGGGGTGTGTCCCCACCTTGTGTCCCCAGATAGCAAGCCTATGATGGCCAAGCAGTTAGCATCTCAATTGCCAGGGGCGTGTGACTTGGTCCTGGAATGAAACCAGACATACAGTCTAAGGTGCTGCAGGAAATGCTGCCGGGTCATATATGGGAGGTGGTGCTTAAGCCGTTTCAGCTTGGCGTTCAGCTGTTCGGCCAGCTGGCTGTTCACCTCCTGCAGCTGTGGATAAGATCCTAAATTGTAGCCTGCACTGCAGCCTGAAAAAAATTGTTGATAAAATAGGAAATAGTTGTATAGTGTTGTATAGTGTATAGTTATAATACCCCCAAACAAAACAGACAATCACCTTTTACCAGAAGAGTGAGGTATTTGCTTTGTATTACCTCCTCCGGTGTGTGTGTGTGTGTGTGTGTGTGTGTGTGTGTGTGTGTGTGTGTGTGTCTGTCTGTCTGTGTGTCAAATATGAAACGTGTGTGTCTTTTTGAAAAAAGAGATATGTGCCTTTCTATGTGTCAGCAATCTCAACCGAATGGCGTCAGATACAGATTCAAAGGTTATGTTGCTGAGGACAGTTGACCGACAGAGCTATGACATGACAATCAAGTATTTCAGTAGAATACACATGTATTGGGTGCACACATACCTTTGTGGTTCCTCCAGTGGAGCCTGTCCACCAAGAACCAGCTCCCTTTAAAAAAAAACGGGGCAAATGAATTGATGCAGCCTGCAGCCATTGTCATATATAATGACATCAGGAGCTGGAATAGATTAAGAAGAGCTGGTTTAAACACAGGGAGAGGACTTGATAGCAAAATTTGAAAAAAATGAAAAATATTACCTGTCTGCCACCTGGTCCTTAAAAGGGAGAATGGCAAGTCCACAGACTCCGGCGACTCCATGACTGCATAGCCATAACACACTCCTATATTAACATAGGGGTCCACATTAGTAAATCATGTAACAACATCAACACTCGGAGGGTGCAGATCTCTGTCAAGGTAACATGGCCACATTGTCCAAAAACCTATTCATCCAAATCCATCCAAATCTGTGATGCATGTTATTTAGTACACACATAAAGGTAGGTATTTTCATAAAGTGGTGGCAAAGATGAATGATGAAGAATGGTGAAAATTTTAATTTCTGGGAAACATACCACATACCACACAGCATTGTGAATAGCCCTGGGATGAGGGCAAAGTGCCGTGGAGAGAACTTTCTGCAGTTCCTGTCCCCATCTTTCCTCCGGACGTCGGCCTCAAACACTCCTCGCAGTCTGACGGGGAAGGAAAGGGAAATGGACCCCCCTGTCACTCTCCACGGCACTCTCCATGGCACCAGCATCCCCTTGCACCTCCACCCTGAAAGGAGCCTTGGCCACCTCCCACAACTCTGCTAACAGAGGCCGCAGACAATGTGGTAGATGGCCAAGGCTCACAATTAAGTCCCACAGGAGAGGGCACTCCTCTGAGAGGCTCTTCATTATTTCAGAGAGTGTCGTTATGTTGGACTCTGTCAGGCAGTGACGGACTGGGATAGAGAAACGGCCCTGGCATTTTGACCCCCAACGCGGCCCCAAGACCCCCCCGTACCCCCCCCCCCCCCCCCCCCTCACGCACACACAGACACACACACACACCCAGAGAGACACACACGGGTCAGTGACGTTTAGGTTTTCAAAACCTCAAAAAAATAAAAATGCAATAGCAAGTCAATTTCAACATTTTTTGAATACTTTAAGATGTTAACTTTTTGATTTAGTATGTGCCCACTCAAAAATATATATTTTTTGTTGTTTTATTACAATTAATTGTATTTACACCATAAAAATGTCATTCGGTAAAACAGATTGTTTTCCATAGATATTAAAATCAGCATTAATGACCCAATCACAAAAAATCCATAATGAAGATGTTGATGTATACTGAATTTATGGCTAGCAAAAAAATATCCATATTATTAAAGCATTTATATAAAATTTTGTCTTTTAAAGATAAAGCGCCCCATCTGTCAACATTTTTTCAGCATTTTTCCTATAAAAAGTAAAAAATGCTGTCAAATTATGTAAAACTTCATATAATATAACATTTCATGCAGTAATTTTGTTGTGTATTTGAATTATTACAATATGTTATAGATTTTGTATTCAATTTTGAATAATTTCCCTGTTTTACCATATGACGTTTTGTTTTACCAAATGACAAGACTGCTTTGATTCAGTTTTCTATTTAATTTTTGAACTTGTGCACTGATATAGGCTAATTCTGCATCTAAAGGGGTTCAAGAATGAGGAATGTGGCTGTTGATCTTCAAATCATAACTTGCATTATCATTTGTTTGTAAGTTGTAATTGTAAAATCCCCCTTACAGCTATCATTATATGGCGCATTTCCCAATCAGACACTGGTTGAATCAGTTATGTGATACTGCTTAGCAATACAAAAGATACAAAAGGCTTCTTAAGGGAACTTTTAATTGAGAAAAAAATACTGATTCCAGTTTCAGACACTGGTGTGAGGTTCATCACAGTTTCCACAGAAAGACATTATGCAACCTTGAAACTGCGATTTGACATGTTGAATGTTTAGCGGGTTGTAACTACTTGCAACTACATGAAAACTTTGATTCACACCACTGCAGTTGTCTCATGTTGTCTTAAATCTTTGGTCTAAATTTGAATAAGCTTTAGATTACGCTCTTCCATAGTTGCACTGAAACAGCTGCCCTTATAGTGTATTTGCACGGAAACGTGCACCCTCTCTTCGTTGGAAAGAGGCATCTGTTAAAAAAGTAGTATGTGTTACAACTAGCAATGCTGAGTTGGAGCATTTTTAATAAACTTTGCATATGGTTCAGGCAGCTAACTTATGTATTAGGCCTAAATTTAGCTGCAAGCAGCACAGTTAGTGCCTGTTAGTGGTCAACCTAACCAAACTTGCAAGCGTCCTCAGAAGGAGGTCCTTCATCTATTTACCAAGTTTCGACGTAATTTGCCAATGCATCACTTATATACGAGCTATGTAAGCAAATTATAGCGCCCCCCATAGGTCAAGTCAAGCAATTAATTGTATCCTCCTCAGGATGACTTCTTATGTCCAAGTACCAACTTTGAAGTTGATGTATGGAAGCGTTGCTGAGATATAAGCTTACTTCCTGTTTACTTCCTGTTTGTAGGGAACACTTCCTGTTTTGTTGATTGGCTGCATTGGGTGAATGCTTTGAAATTTGCAAACATCAATATCTAGCCTAACTTTTGTTAGGAATGGTCTACAGACCATTTCTGCCCATTTTTTTTTAAAGAATGGTCAAAATGTATGACCTAGGATAAATTAGGCTTAGTATAACTTTTGATAAAAACAATCCAATATAATACCCCCTAGAGGTCAAAGGTCATCATATTGTTGTATTCTCAGAATTGGGTCAAAGAGTCCAAGTAAGAAATTTGGTTTAAATACATGAGAGTTGTTGAGATTTAAGCAAATTAAGTTGTTAAGATATAAACAAAGGTCAAAGATATAAGCAAAGGTCAAAGGTCAAGGTCACCATTGGTTGGGCCCCCTCAGGAAGGGGTTCCAAGTATACTGGCCAACTTTGGAGTTGATGTGTCAAAGCAATGCAGAGATATGACGGCCAATGCTCAACTTCTAATTCAGTTAAATGCATGTCATTCAGGAAAACAGCATGCCATTTCGTTTTTGCCAAGTGACAAATTTCTTATTTTTTCATTATTTTTTCATTACTAACAGGCAGATGATGGCCACCTATTATCAACATTGACTTTGACCTTGACTATTGAACTTCAAATTTCATATTTAAATGCATTTTTGAAAAATCACAAACTTTATAAACACATAAATTAATGTTTCACCAAATGACACTGAAATCTGTGACACAAGGTACAACGCTTACAAAATGTGAAATTAACTTATATTTAGGAGCCAAATTTTAAACATTCCTCCAACTTGGGTGGTCTTCAGGGGTCCTCTGAATGATGACATCCCATGCCACATGACTTGAGCCATGAGTCTACAGTTTAAAATGGCTTCTTATCTTTGTTTTACTGAATGACATTTGGGGAAATGTGTCTTTGCGGAACAAAGTGTTTTAAATATTAATAATGCTTCTAAATGATGTTTCTTGTAAATACTTTGCAATGTTTATCTACAGACTTGAAAAAATATGCCAAAGAGAAAATTTTATGATTTAGAAATATTTTTTATAATTTTAATTGCCTTTGTCTTTATTGACATAAAGCGAGTGCCGTTTTACCGAAGGACATTTTACCCCTTTATCACTATAAAAGTCAGCCAGTTTTAAATTTTTCACACAAATATGACTTGTATTTAGAAGAGTGATGTGGGATAAATGCATTTAAACAAGATTACACAATTATTTTACAAAAATATGAAATTAATGGCTCCTGGAAGGAAAAATGTAGGCGTCACGTCACTGACCCACACACACACCACTTCGCGGAAGTTGCAACAACTTGGTGACCGCGCACCACATGAAAACACATTGGTAAACACAAGGTGCATCCTCCTACTAGAACTAGGTGCATGGTGCATCCTACACGTCGAAAACGGTGCGTTATAACAAGCGCACTCTGCACTCGTTGGCCCGCCCCACACAGAGAGAAATTGTGACTATTAATAAAATAGTAGGCCTAGTAAACACTGAAGTTTCAGAAACCGACCTTTAAACAACAGGTACCAGGCAAGCATCAACGTGCCTACACACACACACTATACAATCAATGAACCAACCACTTTTGATGTCCGCTTTGCTCCCGCACCGCTTCTTTACGCAAAAGCCCCTTCTTAACGCTGTCCAGTGGACAGTGGCCCAGCTATATGATGACAAGACTATGAGTGGGAGTCAGTCCAACTTCTATGCTAACCAGTCCAGAGCTGAACGCAAAACAACATACCATAGGCTACATCGATATGGCTACTAAAATGTATTTCAGCAAGACAAGCCACCAATTCGAGAGCCCATTACCAAGTCATGAAGTTAAGAATACAGTACGAATAAGAAAAACTACAACAGCCCCCAGATTACCACAAGCTAAAAAGGTTTACAGATCACATCACCTTGGCTAGTAGCGAGACTAGCCACGGACTGGCTTATGACAGTAGAAACGCGATCTTACGTGAAATAAAAAAAAGTGTCACGGCGGACACAAACAATGATTATTAATGGAAATCCTTCAGCCCCTACCTGGTCTTATTCGTAGCGTCGGGCGGTGTATTCTATTTGTTGTCCGCCACACACCGTAGTGCTCACCATGGACGTCACTAGGATCCATAGTCAAGGGGGGCTTAGCCCCAGAGGGGTAATATGTAGATGCGCGCGCCGAAAATTTTTAATAAATAAATTATATTATAGGCCTACAGTGTATATGTGTGTATATTGCCAACTATTTATTACTTGAAGGACATTTATCAGAATATCTCATATCTTAGGCTATTTTTATTAACAAAATTAGTCTAAATCAATTCATCAGACTGGTTTGTGAAGAGAGATGTTTGCAAATATCTCCATCAATGACTGTGGTGTAAATGAACTAGGCTCTTCTATATAGCTGCATTTATTTCAGTCTAATGCACTGAGCAAGATACAAATGGTAACAACTAGCTTAGTTCAAATCCTAGGGACATGTGATGATACAGTCAAATATGAAAGTTTCTCAAACATTTATTCTGCAAAATGAGCATACAATAGCTACTACAATATTATGCTAGGCTATAGCAAATTAATATGTCCATCAATGCATGTAGGACAAACTAATATGGCATAGACTACAGGCTAATGTATATTTCATAGTTCAGTCTTTTGGAGAATATGTTGCCTAGAAATTTGCTGGATCAGACTATAGCCTACCAAACTTCAGATTTAAGACTATTTTTCCTGCTCAATTTGAAGCATAGTTCGTTACAACAAGAAAAAAATGGTCTTAGTGGATGCAGGCAGAGCTGGAGAATTTACTGAGAAATTTAATATGTACTTAAAGTG
>JAODXP020001794.1:20000-24790 GCA_027497455.2 Sardinella longiceps | reverse complement strand
GCGGTCTTCATACTGACACACCCAAACACACACACACACACACACACACACATACCCAAACACACACACACACACACACGTTCCCAAACACACACACGCACACATACTCACACACCCAAACACACACACACACACACACACACCACACACACACACACACACACACACGCACACATACTACACACCCAAACACACACACGCACACACACACACACACACACACACCCAAACACATACACACACACACACACACACACACGTACCTTAACACACACACGCACACATACTCACAGACCCAAACACACACACACACACACACACACACACACTCACCATCTGGACACACTCCATGAGGGGCAGTCGTACAGCCTGGTTCCCACACAGAGACACGACACACGCCGGTGTACCTGGAGATGCTTCCAGTAACGCCAACACAGCCTCCACGCCCATACGACTGGCCTACACACACACACACACACACACACACACACACACACACACACACACATTACTGTACATGATCCCAACACAGCCTCCACGCCCATACGACTGGCCTACACACACACACACACACACACACACACACATTACTGTACATGATCCCAACACAGCCTCCACCCCCATACGACTGGCCTACACACACACACACACACACACACACACACACACACACACACACACACACACATTACTGTACATGATCCCAACACAGCCTCCACCCCCATACCACTGGCCTACACACACACACACACACACACACACACACACACATTACTGTACATGATCCCAACACAGCCTCCACCCCCATACGACTGGCCTACACACACACACACACACACACACACACACACACACACACACACACACACACACACACACACCATTACTGTACATGATCCCAACACAGCCTCCACCCCCATACGACTGGCCTACACACACACACACACACACACACACACACACACACACACATTACTACACCTCCATCCCAACACAGCCTCCACCCCCATACCACTGGCCTGCACACACACACACACACACACACACACACAAACACACACACACACAGACACAACACAGACACACACACACACACATTACTACACGTCCATCCCCATAGCAAAGGAAGCAAAGGGAGTTTCACTTGGAGTGTGTGTGTGTGTGTGTGTGTGTGTGTGTGTGTTTGGGTGTGTGTGTGAGTGTCTGAGAGGGAGAGGTCATACCTGTATCATAGCAAAAGCAGAAGGAGTTCCATTTGAGTGTGAATGTGTGTGTGTGAATGTGTGTGTGTGCGTGTGTGTGTGTGATCATACCAATATCCTGTCGAAAGCAGAAGGAGTTCCTCCTCTCTGCACGTGACCTAAGATTGTGACTCGTGTGTCATATCCCAGATTCTTCACCACCAGCTGTAACACACACACACACACACACACACACACACACAAACACCTATGTTACATGTATTTTAATATGTATTTTTATTAAACCACAGTGAAGAACAATGACCAACATATCACACACACTCAAACACACACAAGGAGGAATATCCCACACACACACACACACACACACACACACACACTAAAACACACACAATGAGGAATATATCACATACCCACACACACTAAACAGAAGCAATGAAGAACATAACATACTCTAAAACACACATAATGAAGAATATATCACACACACACACACTGAACACACACACACACACACACACACACACACACACACACACACTGAAACACACACATTGAAGAATATTAGGCCCTCTGTATCTAATTGCATGCATACACACATGACACTACTGCAAAAGAACAGCAGAGGGCAGTAAAGCCCTGAGCACTATGCCAATGCCAATGCACACACACACACACACACACACACACACACACACACACACACACACACACACACACACACACACACACACACACACAGCTGGGCAGTACTCACGTCTTTGATATACTCAGCAGAAATGGGCCTGTTGGTGGAGTCAATTGCACCTTCAGCTACTATGATGATATTTAGCCTTTTCTTATCAGCGCGATTCTAAAGCACACACACACACACACACACACACACACACACACACACACACACACACACACACACACACACACACACGGGTGCAAAAATATAGAAAGAAGGTTTTGCCTTAATAATTTTTCACACTTTTTCTTAAGTGTGAGAGTCATGAGATCCATAGAGAGAAAGACCTGCTGTCTCAGTTCATGTTCTTTCTAAACCTCTCTCCCTCTCTCTACTTCTTTCACTTTCTCTCACTCCGTCTCTTTCTGTCTTTGTCAGGACCCCTGTGCTACCCCACACACACACACACACACACACACACACACACACACACACACACACACACACAGGCGGGCTAAAGCAAGCGCGTCTAGTGAGCGTAGCGCGAGCGAGTGTCCCTGCGGTACTCACGTCTTTGACCCAGAGTGAGGAGATGGGTCTCCCGCTCCTGTCTATCACACACACACACACACACACACACACACACACACACACACACACACACACACACACACACACACACACACACAGGCGGGCTAATGCAAGCGCATCTAGTGAGTGCGGTACTCACGTCTCTGACACAGAGTGAGGAGATGGGTCTCCCGCTCCTGTCTATCACCACACACACACACACACACACACACACACACACACACACACACACACACACACACACACACACACACACACACAGGCAGGCTAATGCAAGCGCATCTAGTGAGTGCGGTACTCACGTCTTTGAAACAGAGTGAGGAGATGGGTCTCCCGCTCCTGTCTATCACACACACACACACACACACACACACACACACACACACACACGCGCGCGCGCGCGCGTCTAGTGAGCGTAGCGCGAGCGAGCGTCCCTGGGGTACTCACGTCTCTGACCCAGAGTGAGGAGATGGGTCTCCCGCTCCTGTCTATCACACACACACACACACACACACACAGGCGGGCTAATCTAGTGAGTGCAGTACTCACGTCTCTGACCCAGAGTGAGGAGATGGGTCTCCCGCTCCTGTCTATCACACACACACACACACACACACACACACACACACACACACACACACGTAGCGTCTAGTGAGCGTAGCGCGAGCGAGCGTCCCTGCGGTACTCACGTCTTTAACACATTGTGAGGAGATGGGTCTCCCGCTCCTGTCTATCACACACACACACACACACACACACACACACGTCCCTGCGGTACTCACGTCTTTAACACAGCGTGAGGAGATGGGTCTCCCGCTCCTGTCTATCGCCCCTCCGCCACTATCACTATATTCAGACGGGAACCTCGCAAGCGGTTCTGCGCCGGCACAGAAATAACAACTTGGAACTTAGAACCCACAATGAAAATGTAGAACCCAGTATGCTAACCTAGAAACCAAAATGCTGACACAGAACCCACAATGCTAACCAAGAACCTTCAATGCTAACCTAAAACCCACTCAGAACCCACAATGCTAGCTTAGAACCCACTATGCTAACTTAGAGCCCACAACTTAGAACCTAGAACCCAGTATGCTAATTCAGATGCTAACCAAAAATTAACCTAGTACCTACAATGCTAACTTAGAACCAATTATTAACCAATTATCATCATTTACAAACACACACACACAACACACACACACTGGGGTGTTAGCTCAGAGTAGTCATCATTACAGATGTCTTATTACAGACATAATTTATTTTTATTTGCAAACTATATGACAAGAGTTTGTCTGTGTGTGAGAGAAAGAATGTGTGTGTGTGTGTGTGTGTGTGTGTGTGTGTGTGTGTGTGTTACCTCTGATAGTTTGTGACATCTGTGTGTGCATGTCTGTCTGTGTGTGAGAGAGAAAGAATGTGTGTGTGTGTGTGTGTGTGTGTGTGTGTGTGTGTGTGTGTGTGTGTGTGTTACCTCTGATAGTTTGTGACATCTGTGTGTGCATGTCTGTCTGTGTGTGAGAGAGAAAGAATGTGTGTGTGTGTGTGTGTGTGTGTGTGTGTGTGTGTGTGTGTGTGTGTGTGTGTGTGTGTGTGTGTGTGTTACCTCTGATAGTTTGTGACACATCTGCTCTTCCCATCCGTCTTTAGGGGGCATCTCAGGTATAAACACCCAGTCAGCTCCACACGCCAGAGCACTCACTAGCGCCAGATACCTACACACACACACACACACACACACACACACACACAGACACAGAGGAATAAACACCCAGTCAGCTCCACACGCCAGAGCACTCACTAGCGCCAGATACCTACACACACACACACATACACACACACACACACAGACACACACACACACACACACACACACACACACACACACACACACACAGAGGAATAAACACCCAGTCAGCTCCACACGCCAGAGCACTCACTAGCGCCAGATACCTACACACACACACACACACACACACACACACACACACACACACACACACACACACAGGTATAAACACCCAGTCAGCTCCACACGCCAGAGCACTCACTAGCGCCAGATACCTACACACACACACACACACACACACACAGACACATAGGAATAAACACCCAGTCAGCTCCACACGCCAGAGCACTCACAAGCGCCAGATACCTACACACACACACACACACACACACACACACACACACACAGACACAGAGGAATAAACACCCAGTCAGCTCCACACGCCAGAGCACTCACAAGCGCCAGATACCTACACACACACACACACACACGCACGGCGTGATATAAAAAGTTGAACGATCCATGTATAAAGTTG
>JAODXP020001794.1:7500-12500 GCA_027497455.2 Sardinella longiceps | reverse complement strand
TATGAACTGCAGCTACTACAAGTTATATTATTGGTCTCCTTTGGGTGGTGTGGTAACTATATTAAAGTTATGACTGCACGTTCAACTGGGGAGACAAAAAGAAACTTAATAAGAAGAAAGCGCACGGCCAGCGATCTATCTAACCGCGCGTCCCCAGCTAAGGACGCGCTGGAACATAACATTCCCATCGGATTTTTCTCTACTGATCCGGTGAGATCCATTGCATTTTTTTTGTATTATTTTTGTGGTATACCACCAGCAGCGATCGCATTTTTTTTGCCTTTTTTTGTTTGGACTAAGTTTTTGCTCCGACAGTGGATAACCACGTCTCATTTCCTGGTTTGGATTATTGAAAGACTGTTGCGTGGCCATAAGAAGGCCTTGTGGATTTTCTTTATTTATGGACTTTTAGTTTACTTTCTGGACTTGGACTAAGGGGGGAATTCAGGGGGTTTTGTGGTGTTTCTTGTGTGTGTGGTGAATGCACAATATACCGCGCACGACGCGTCATTGAATTCAACAGTGTTTGCTGCGTCTTTTCTCTTTGTGGATTCAGCGCCGTCTGACTATTTAATGTTAACGTTACTTATCTGCTGCCTGCATTATTATTTTGCTGGTATTCGCATCTATGTTTTCAAGTGCTTAATGGTGTATTCTTTGACAAAGTATTTACAGTAATTTAATTCATTCAAAAGAACCCCCTTGTGCGTTTAAAGTAGCACGTCCATTTTAAAAGAAAGAAGTTTAAAAGGGCGATTGTTACAGATGGTGGCCCGTGCACACGGGGAATGAAATGCCAATTTTGATTTTGCTGTAATATCAGTGCATTGTGAATATTGTCTGTTTGGTTAACTGAGTATAACCTGAATTTTGCTGAAGCACCCACACCACACTGTTTTTGCACTGCATTTAAGCATTGTTTATTGCATTACATTACATCACATTACATTATTTAAAATCTAAAAAAAAAAAAAAAAAAAAAACATGGCTGCAACTAATGCTGAACCATTAGTGGAGATTGATGAGTCTCCAGAAGAGGAGGTGGTAGAGCAGGGCACCAGGGCGTCCACTCCAACATCAGGACATGGGCCTGATGAAGAATACCACCGACCGGTGGGAGATGAATGGGTCACGAGAAGATCACCGGAGGCTGAAATAACGTCAAGATTAAGTTCACTTTACATATCAGAACCAGACACTGACAATGAGGAAAGCATTGGAGAGGAGGGAAACACGTCTTACCTCACACTTCCTGCACTCACATCCATTACTACAGACTTAGGTGCAGTCATGGATAGATTGAGTACACTGGAAACTGATTTCAGAGATTCTGTTCAAAGTGCCTTGAATAGAGAAGCAGGCCTGAGGAATCATATGAACAATAAAGTTGAGGCGCTTGAGAAAGGCATGATATCCATGTTCAAACATTTTGAAGAGAAGTTATGTGAATGTTTAGAGAGACGGGATGGCAAATGGAGAGCAGTGATAGAACGTCTGAAGCGCACAGGCATTACGTCACTGCCCAGGTCTCTTCCACGCACTGGAGACACGTTCCATGCCCCTTGTAGTCGCTCTACTCCAGCACAAGCCTCACATAGTGTCTCTTTTGCCCACACATCCACTTGTGCTTTCACACAAACTTGTGCTCCGATAGGAACGCATAGGCCCGGTGGGAGTCTGTCCACCAATAGCATTGCCTCTTCTTCTCCTCTTCCCAACGTGACCACGGGAGACAGTACTGCCGTGGCTGCTCAGAGCACCACCTCGCCGGCTCCAGAGTCTGCCTCCATCCAACCAGCTCAAAGCAGTGCTCAACTCCCGACTCCATCTGCTGGAGTACTTTCTCAGCCACCCTCACAGCCTTTCAGCCTAAGCCCCAGCCTCTCCACTCCTCTGAGTGTTTCATACAGTCAAGCCACTTCCAAGCCTCCTGTAGTGTATTCCAAACCAGCTATCCAGATGGAGTTTCCTTCTTTTAGTGGCTCCAAAGAGGTCTCTGATGTTCTTAACTTTGTTGATCGCTGTGAAACTTTCTTTAATGTCCGACCATTATCTGATGCAGAGCTGATGGGTGTTCTGTCCAACGCTCTTAAAGGGCCAGCACATAGCTGGTGGATTGTGGCAAAACACAAAGTGCATGACTGGCCGCAGTTTCAAGAAGCTTTTAAGGCCGCGTTCTTGCCTCCTGATTACCTCACTGAGGTAGAAGAAAAGCTCCGTGACATGGTCCAGCTACCTGATCAGTGTCTGCGGGATTTTGCTTATGAATACCGTGCACTCTGCCTGAGGTGGAAGGCTGACATCAAAGAGGTAGAACTGGTGCGCAAGATCTTAAATAACTGCAACCCTCGGATAGCGGGATGCCTCCGGGGCACTGTCACAACTGTTGACCAGCTAGTCCAGATTGGCACCCTGGTGGAGAAAGACTGCACTTCATCCAAAGAATACTGGGGCAAGGTGGACCAGCAGAAGGCCAAGGAGAAGAGCCAGAAGAAAGTACAGGACAAGGGCACCTCAAAGGACACCAAGAAGACTCCCGATGTGGTTGCTGTAGTGCATCAGGAGAAGATGACTCCAATGACACTCCTGCGCGTTCAAATTGGTGTGAGGGGGAAGCAATGCTATGCTGTATTTGACACGGGTTGCACTTACTCCCTCATGCAACACAGTCTCTGGTTGGAGCTGGCTCGTGACGGTGAGCAGCTGAGACCGAGTGACAACCAAAGCTTTGCCTTAGCTGATGGAAAGACATACAGAGCCATGGGAAAGACACAGTTGATGTACACCTGGCATGAGATGATCTGGTCCCTGGATACATTCATCATGTCCGACAACCACCTGGCTTTCCCGCTCATTCTGGGCCTGGACTTTCTCAGCAAAACTTCAACCATCATTAATGTAGGAGACCAGACCTATGGGGTGAAGGGACCCACAAGCTATATGTTCCATCCTTTCTTGGCACACCCGCTTGAGCAACCCTTGAAGCAAGAGCCTGACAGGTGCTCCAATGCCAGCTTGTATGTGGCCGTACCATCTCTCACCTCTATGGGTCCACTACCCACACTGGAAGTGAGGCCTCCTTCCTTGTGTGACCATCCTCCAGAAGTCAGAGAATTGTTCCAGGCCTGGCCAGCAGTGTGCTCTGGGAAGCTGGGCAAAACAACAGTAGAAGAGCATAACATTTTCACCACTGATGAGGTGCCAGTCCGGTGCAAAGCATACAGGGTGTCCCCATTCCGACGCCAAATCATTGCTGACCATGTGGACCAGATGCTCAGGGATGGCATCATTGAGCCGTCACAGTCTGCCTGGGGTGCTCCGGTGGTTTTGGTCAAGAAACCTGATGGCTCCATCCGCTTCTGTGTGGACTTTCGGCGTCTGAATGCCAAGACCCACCCAGATGCATACCCCATGCCTTTAATTCATGACCTACTGGAATCCATGCATGGTGCAGCGTATTTCAGCACCCTTGACCTGAAGTCTGGCTACTGGCAGGTAGCCATGTCAGCGGAAAGCAAGGCCAAGACTGCTGTAATCACACCCATGGGCCTCTATCAGTTCAGGTGTATGCCCTTCGGGTTGAAGAATGCTGGAGCCACTTTCCAACGGCTCATGGAGAGAGTCTTGGGAGAGCTTAGAGGCAAAATCTGTTGCGTGTACATCGATGATGTAATTATTTTTTCACCGACACCTGAACAACATCTCAAAGATCTCCACTCCGTCATGGCAAAGCTCCACCAGGCAGGATTGACGCTCAACCTAAAAAAGTGTGCCTTCTTCCGGCGGGAGCTGAAGTTTTTAGGCCATGTGGTCTCTGACAAAGGTGTGCAGGTGGATCCTGAGAAAACACTGGCTGTGACCTCATATCCAACTCCCACCAACATCAAGACTCTTCAGCGTTTCTTAGGCCTTGTGGGCTGGTACCACAAATTCATTGATCATTTTGCAGACCTTGCTGCCCCTTTAAACCGCCTGAAGAGAAAGGATGTGGAGTGGGCCTGGACCGAGGAATGCCAGCAGAGCTTTGACCGGTTGAAGCAAGCCCTGGTGAATGCACCCATCCTCATGCAGCCTGACACTGCCTTGCCATTTGAAATCCACACGGACGCCAGTGACGTGGGCTTAGGGGCTGTGCTGGTACAGAGGACAGCTGAGGGAGAGAAGGTGATAGCTTACGCCTCCAGAGGTCTACGGGGTGCAGAATGTAATTACTCCACATCCGAGAAGGAGTGTCTGGCAGTCGTCTGGGCTGTTGAAAAGTGGAGACACTACCTTGAGGGAGTGGAGTTCGCCATATACACAGACCATTCTGCTTTGACTTGGGCCTTCAATTGTCCAAAGACCTCTTCCCGGTTGACCCGCTGGATTCTACGTCTCCAGCAGTTTCAGTTTAAGGTCCACTATCGCAAAGGGCTCCACAACATTGTGCCCGATGCACTTTCCCGGGCTGTCACCCCTCCATCTTCAGCAGAAGCCTACGTGGCAGTGTCCACTTCTTGCTCTTCGGAGTTGCCTTCGTCCCTCTCGGAAATAAGGGAGGCTCAGGAAGCAGATCCGGAGATCATGGACCTAGCCAAGAGGTCTGACACCACCGATAGGCCTGACCGGATCGGGTTCACTCTGTTGCAGGGTCTCTTGTATAGACGGTCTCCAGTGAAAGACGGGGGAGACAAATATCAGCTGGTCGTCCCCAAGTCACTTGTGCCTGTCTTTCTCTCCTACTTCCATGACCATCCTCTGAGTAGGCATCTTGGCCGTCTAAGAACGCTCCTACGGATTCTTGAGGTAGCCTGGTGGCCATCCATACGTAAAGACGTCTGGCATTACACCAAGGTCTGTGCCATCTGCCAGATGTATAAGGCCGAAAACCAAAAGCCAGCTGGCTACATGCAGCCGACTCCAGTAGAAGAGCCCTGGGAAAAACTGGGGGCGGACCTCATGGGGCCACTTCCCCGTAGTAAAAAAGGCCATACCTACCTCCTGGTCCTGGTGGACTACTT
>JAODXP020001793.1:0-24138 GCA_027497455.2 Sardinella longiceps | reverse complement strand
ATTGTCATATCCCCACATTTTTTTGCTGGTGATACACCTGGGTAGATACACAGAGGAAGACATCAGTGAGGTGAAGTGGATACAGAATAATTTTGGAGAAACGGCTTTAAAGTTCACTATCATTTTGTTCACTGGTGGAGATCAGCTGACAGGAAAATCAGTTGAAGCATGTCTGCAAGAGAGTATCACCCTCCAGTCTCTGCTGGACAGTGTGGGCAGAAGGTGTCATGTATTCAAAAACACTGCAGCAGAAGACAACAATCAGGTGAAAGCACTCATCAAGAAGATTGACAATATACTGATGCAACATATGGGTTATCGCTACACTCAGGAACAGCATGAAAAGGTGAAGACAGCTGTTAGACAAGAAGAGAGAGAGAATACTAAAAGAATTTTTGGATTTAAATCACACGTCTCAGGTAATATATGTCTGATATATCTGGAATAATATGCTCTACAACAGGGGTGGGCAATTATTTTGGCCAAGGGGCCACATTGGCTTTTAGATTTTGACTAACGGGCCGGGCCGAGTTAACCGACCAATGTCCATAAATTGGCAAGTCTAAAGCCATTAGCCTCACGTTCTTCAGAGGACATGTTAATATGCAGATTTAAATTTGCATTTCATGATCTGACAACACATTTGATAAATAAGTCCTGTAATGTACTGTAAGTCACCATGACTAAATGAGAAATTATTTCATTTAGGGAAAGCTCTGCGGGCCGCATTAAATAGCTCCGCAGACCGCATCTGGCCCCCGGGCCTTAGTTTGCCCAGGTATGCTCTACAATGACTGATTTCATTAATGTCTCATATCTTCACTATTGCAGTTATTTTATGGATCATTCTTCTGAGCATCATAATGTTAATGTCAGGTGTCATATTCACCTGCTACTCCCAGGCTGAAGGTAAATACTTACACTGAACTATTCTGATAATACAGTTTACTAAGGCACTACAGGGAAATTTACCACCCTATCTCACCTCACTTTTGAAAATTAAACGCAATCCACATTAACACACGCTCCCAGGTATATCTTTCACTAGAAAGTCCTACAGTTAAGTCTGAAATTGGCAAGATGGCTTTTCTATGCCCCCACAAAGTGGAACAAGCTACAAGAACTTTTAAAATTAGAACATCTTGTAGCAGGAGGCAGGTTTAGGGCCTTACTGGATGATGTGTATAAACCTATTGTACAGTGTTCTTGCTTTAAGTAGTTTGTAGTTTTTATTATTATTTTGTTAGTTTTTTTTGTGTGAAATCTGTATTATTACTTTGTTTATTTTGTCTTATTTTATGATTGTTATTTCCTATCAGGGCATTGCTGTAAAAGAGTCTAGAGCTCAGTCAAGTTCCCCTGAATAAAGAATGGTTGATGATGAATACACACACAGGGCCCTCTCAGCAGGACAGGCACACCAGGCAATTGCCTGGGGCCCCAGACTGAGAGGGGCCCCTAATATTGACTGTTTAATCATTTTAATAGTTGAGTTGGTGGTGTTTTTCAATATACTATGACTATAATGCTAGAGTTGGGCAACTGTAAATTCAACACAAATAATTATATTAACGAAAGATGTTTGAGGATTATAACAATGTGATTCATGAAGGTGTTTTTTTGGGGAGAGGGCCCCCATGGCCGGTTTGCTTGGGGCCCCCTTAGTCTCTTGAAACGGCCCTGCACACACACACACATTCAGTTTTTCATTGTATATTCCCCCAGATCCTGTTGATCTTCCTGAGCTGAGAGTGCTGTTGGTGGGGAAGACTGGATCAGGGAAGAGTGCATCAGGAAACACCATCCTGGGCAGAGAGGCCTTCAAGTCTGAAACATCTCCATTACCAGGTGACTACAAATTGGGAGAGTCAAAGTGGAATTGTGGGGGAAGAAACATCACTGTCATTGACACACCTGGAATTACATTAAAGATGGGTACTTGGCAGTCTGATATGCAAAGGGTTGATTTAGGACCTCATGTTTTCATACTGGTGGTTCAGATCAAGAGTAATAAATTGACAGAGGAAGCCTTTAGTGCAGTGCAGTGGCTCCAGGCTAATTTTGGAAAGGAGGCTTTGAGGTTCACCGTCATTTTGCTAACTGGAGGAGACAAGATCGATCAAATACCTCTAGACAAATTTCTATATCAGAGCTCTGCGTTTCAATCTATGGTAAAGAGCACTGGTGGAGGTTATCACATTTTTAACAACAAAAATCCCAAATGGCAGAATCAGGTATACGAGCTGCTGCTGAAAATTGAGATATTACTCAGAAAGAACATGGGTTACATATATTCCCGTGGCTTGTATGTACAGAGTAAAGCTAGTATGAGAGATGAGGTGACACTAAAACTGGACGGTTGCACACAAACTGCAATATTCCGTCAAGTGCTAAAAGATACGAAGAAAAAGATTGAGCAGAACGTTAAGGGGCAGATGAAACTTAAAATGGCTCAAAGGCTTGCAAAGGCAACAGTCTCCCTGAATGAATTAAGGGAATCCATCAGCGCCTCAGCAGAGAGTAGTTGGAGTTGTTGGGTTTTGCTAATCGGGTCTGTGAGTGGAACTATGTCATGTTTACGAGGAGTAGAAACAATGAGCAGAGGAACTTTTAGGGGTTATCTGAAATTCTTTCTGGCTGGGCTGTTTCTAATTGGACTTGCATGGGATTATCTCAGCTTCCTGCTTGGGCTGATAAGTGGACTGTTTATATTTGCAATGAACAAAAAGGAATTCAAGATTTTAGGATATCTGAATTTACATGTTCTTCTTCTCGCTTTAGCGGGACATTTACTAGATTGTCAGATATTGGTCATCAGTGTAGTTTGTGGTTTTGGTGGAGCTTTCTGTGTGGTACGTTTATTTCGGTATCTAGAGGAGAAACTGGCCAAACGACATCATCAAAGAATTATGCTCAATGTCATGAAGACCATGAATGCAAACAACCCCAACATCCCCATACAAAAACAAGAAACAGAAATTAAACAAACAAGCCACAGAAATCGAGCAGGAAAAATAAAACAAAAACAATAACTTCTGGTCCATAATAAACTACTAGATAAATCATTAATATCTTGGGCTTTTCATTTCAGGTAGAAACACCTTCATAGCTTATGTGTCTAAAATGACCTATCATGGCATATTTTACAGTGTATCCTTACACATGCCTTGATGTTCCTTCCTTTATGTGTTTTCTTATTTCTTTTTTATTCATATTTCTTCACTAGGCATATTATATTTAAGTGTAATCATATGTCTAGTTTGCTTTTAAATGAATATTCTGTCTAATCACTTTTGCATTTGAGCTAAGCCTAGTATTTTAAATGTGTGTGTTTCCTTTTATGTGTTGAAGATTTTGCCTGTTTTTATTTTTTCATTTAGTATGTAAATCGGGGGTGGGCAATTATTTTGGCCGAAAGGCCACGTTGGCTTTTAGATTTTGACCATCTGAGTTTGCCCAGGTCTTTGCCTAGGTAAATGATAGTGTGTGAACCCATCCATCCTCCCTTTGCAACCACCCTAGCAACCCCTCTCCTATACATCACATGTCATACTATACTGCCTTTTCCTTCTGTGTCTATTTGAAGAAATATAGTAGTTGATTTTCAAGAAATTAATGGTAAACTGCCTTATATAGTTTTATAATAAAGTAACAAGTGCAATTCTCCAAGAAAAATGAGTTGTAAGTCTAGTGTTTTCAACCAATGGCCTGTGGGACTGGTAGGGATCATTGAAAAGGGTTGGGGTGGGTTGGTGATAGTTGATTTGTGGCAGGATTTTAAAGGAGAAATCCGGTGTGAATCAGTGAATAACCCTGTTGTTCCTGGTACCTGAATGATGTATGTAATGTTTTTGGGTACTCTTTTAAGTCAAATTTCGTAGAATTGTCACGTTATTCTGGAAGTAGTACATGAAAAAGGCTATTTAGGAAAAAACAAAAAAAAGAATTCTCTAGCTCCATCTAAAACCTGTAATTGTCTTTGCAGAAATCCAGCGTTCCCTGTGGCCTTTCACCAATCAGGTTCGGAGGGAGGGATAACTGCCTGCCTGTCAATCACAGCAAGGGAGGGATTTGAGAGGCCATTGAGGAGCATAGTACAGACGGGGAGGGACCAGAGAGTTGTATGATTTTATTTTTTTTGCCTAAGTCTCAGAATTAAGTAGACTTGCTGAATACGGCTTTAAGAATAACAATGAGAAAATTTTATGCTACATAGACCGAATAACAATCTGATTATGCTGACTGAATGGGGCATAATGAAATGAAACTGAAAGTAAGCTGTTACACCCAATGTTCAAAATAACTTCAAATAATACTACTTAAACTTGCTAAAATTACATTGAGCATAAATTTATTAGGCTAGCATACACATAAATTTATATTTTTGGAGCATAATAGGGACATGCCCCTCCCTCTCTCGACCCTCAGAGAAAGGGTTGTCTTCTGCAAAGTCTGAAGCTCTCTCAGATCAAGTCACAACAACAATAGTAGGTTAACAATAGTGCTATGGATTGATTTACACTGGATTTGTCTTTTAATTTTTAACTGCCGCTATACCCGAGTCTTTGAGTCAGTCAGAGCCTGTTATTTACAAGACAAAAAAAATCCCTTCTACAAGTATTTGCATTAAATGTAATATTTTTTTTAAGGAGGAAACCACGTCCCAAGGGCTCAACCCAACTGCCAGGGGTCCAGTACCCCTACATTCAGTAGTCTAGTGGTAGATCAGAAATTGTCCATGGTTATGAGTTATGACTAATCAACATAGTAATACAAATATAGAACTGGTGGTATGGTGTATTACAGTATTGTAACTCTTCAGCTCTACTGACCCCTAGTGGTTGATTTGAGTTTTGCCCCCTCTTTTAGAGAAATACAAATGAAAGTCTGAACAAATAAGTAATACATGTATTGTGTAGAACTGGCAACATTAACGCTTGAACTCTAGCGATTAATCAAAAAAAAAAAAAAACTCAGATTAAAGGTTGATGTTTTTGGAAATCTATAGGGGTATAGGATAGGTTTGAATTGCCCATTTTAGAAGAGCAAAGCCAGGTATTTAGCATCAGGATCTTATCATGGCAAAATAAGCATCCAACATAGCCTATCATCCAAATTGTTTCTGGAAGAAATGAGTTGCGAGTAAAAGATTACTCAAGGTAAAATTTTGTGATTAATAAGATTTTGTGCCCTATGCGATTGTCTAGTTTGTCTATGCGTAGAACTGGTCCTTTTTGTAAGAGAAATGGAGTCACGAGTGAGTGATGCACATTCATGTTCACTGACCTTTAGAGCTTCATGTGAGTCAAATATTGTTCATATGACTTTGATATGAGTTTGAATTTATGAAAGCAAAAGGTTATCTAACTGATACAGTATATGACACTAGGTTTCAGGAATGTTGCTTGACTTGTTTAGAATTTCCTATGTACGTTCCGTCGTAGCCTACGTCTAACGTTGAGCCATAGGAAATCTCAATGGGGATCGATCACAATGCTCCATGTGTGCTAAGAGTCGTTAGGCGGGTTCAATTGGTTGTTAGAATCGGCTTGTTCGTTTTTCTGATCGTTCAAAGCCAGAACCATAGAAAGAGTTTTCATACGACTCTGGAAGTAGCATTTTTCTATTCCTTGCAGAGGCAATATGTATTCCACCCATAAGGTTTAGCCACAGTCTATATGTCATTGGCAGTCCGGCTACCTGTACTCTTTTGGAAACATCAAAAAGTTGTAATCAACACCAACTCTGAATTAGTATACTTGAGACACAGATGAAAGGAGGGTGTTGGCAATTGTTTGTTCGACAAAAATCGTATTTTTGTGGCAATATTATGGCATATTGCGGTGTCATAAAAATCTGGAAGTATAGCCTACTAAAGGCAGCAAATAGATTTGCTCAGGCAGTATATCTAGTATCGAGCCATCTTTGGTCTGACACGGTTGGTTGCTCCAGTGCTCTATTGTTCCAGTGTTCACCAATCACAACGCTCCACATGTTTTTGGCGGGCTTAGCTTAGCTGGTTTGATCTGGTCTAGTCTGGTTTACTTATTTAGAAAGATCATGTAAACTCAGCAACACTCCATCTACACAGTCTTGAGGGAAGGTAAGAGATCTGTTTTTTGTTTTGTTTTTTGTTTTTTTTGTAATGAATCATGTGTTCTCTATGCCTTAAGCTATCCTTTAATTGCAATATAAATCACGCTAAGAGCTAAACCACATAAAAATTAATATCAGGGCTGATTACTGCGAAAATCTGATAGAGCACTTTTTCTCTTGTGGAACCATTTGTTTGTTTGTTTTAGATATGAATCTACTTACTCCAATCTGTATCTAGAGTAATTATCTGATAGTCATCTGTCATACAAAGGATAACAATCTATCTGACTCATTTTTTTTTGATCATGGAATGTATCATCGTCTTGTTTAACTTATTTCCTTAATTATTATTACCTCTGCCTAGGAGGTTATGTTTTTTGACGCGTTGGTTTGTCTGCTTGTTTGTTTGTCTGTTTGTCAGCAGGATAAGTCAAAATGTCATGAACAGATTTTGATAAAATTTTGTGGAGTTGTTGGAAATGGCACAAAGAACAAGTGATTACATTTTGGTGGTGATCCGAATCACAATCCGAGGCCTTGGCGGAGGTTTGCACTCTCTGAGTGCTTCTAGTTTAATATAAATGTATTTGATTATAAGATTATGAGAATGAGTGATTAATTTACTTATTCAGTTATGCAGTGCCGTTGACTGTGGACAAACTCAAACAAACAAACAAACAAACAAACAAGGATACATTTAGGTTGTTGAGTGTGTGGTGGATATATATGTGTAGGAGTGATGGAAATTACTTTAAAATTTAAAATTACTGAAAAATTATTCAACTATTGGAAATATTTTTCAAACAAAATGCTGAAGAATATTTTTAGACTATAGGCAAGCTATGTGAGTGGCTATGGTCCAATATGGGAGAATATGACATATACTATGTAAATATAAGTGGCCAACCGATGAAGTGACACGTCATGTCATGTTGATGCCATGTCAACAGCCTCAACTAAACTGTAACTGATCAAGTTGTAATGACGATCAAGTTGTAATGACGATAATGTGTTTAACATATCTTTTTTTCTAATGCATTCTTCCAAGCTTAATGAGCGTCTCTTCAACTGGAATAGAATTCAGGAATCTCGTTGGTCTTGTTTGGTATCAACTGTCTACTCCATCAGGAATAGAAACTTATTGAGGAATTGTAATCAACGCCACCTCTAACGCAGCACTTGTGTCAGGTAAGAGAAATCAACTGATTTGACACCATGACTGAATTCAATTTCTAATTCTTTTTGAATAGAACTTTTATGTGTATTGACAAACTATTTTTTTTGCCGTGGGTCATACATACATACAAATATGTAGATTTAAAAAAAATGTACATGGCACTGCTCGTTTACAGCTTCAGCCATAAAATATTATTGGCCTATTTCAAAAGTAAAGTTGACAACAAAATGACACAATGTGAACATTATAGCTTGATATTTGATGGTTGACTTTTTGTGGGCTTCATGTAATTTCTTCATACAGCCCACAGACAGTATCAGTTTAAAACAGAACTGATTTCAAACAAAGTCAAATAACATTAAAGTCATAATGAATATTACATACAAGTCATCACCTATATCACAACACTGGATTTTTGTTCCCCCATTTACTTGCGACCGAGCCAAGTGGAACTACTTTTTCAATTGCCAGTTGAATGGAGTTAATAGGGAGTGCTCTGGCAGACAGTAGCAGTAACCAGGCTCTGGTAACACCTACTTCCTGGAAGACTGTCTACTGTGACATAAGCATAAATAAGTTCAGGTTCAAAGTAAGCTAACCTGCTGTGCTACCTTTTGATTACAGGATTCACGGTGACCATGAACAACGACGAAGAAATGATATTGCCACCTCAAACAAATGGCACCAAGGCAAATGTGAAGAAACGCCTTTCCAGTGAGCTCCCATTCCATCGTCATATACCCCATTAGTTTAGTTGTCACTGTCTATGAAATATGTCAAACTTGATTTCAAGATATTAAAATCAATGCAAAACTTTTAACACTAAGTTGATAAGGTAGTTTTTTTATAATATTGTTTTTTCACCCTCTTTCTCTACTAGATTTCTTGGAAAACATCAAACAATTGGCAGTGGTGCTTCTTGTTATTGGTCTGATTATTATTGGTCTAGTTATAACCATTATCATAGGATGGAAGAGACTCAGCGGTAATATACTCCATATTAATTTATATTATGAATACATTTAATCAATTCATTGGTTACACTGATCAAAAGAGAAAAGCTACCAGTTTTCAAGTTGTATATAATGTAGGCCTAAATATTTTTTGATCTAAAATGTGAGTCCATACCATGAGTGCTATTATGAGGTGTTGAGCTTTATATGTGCATGGACACTGACTATCATATCTTTAACCCCCCCCCCCCCCCCCCACCCCCCCCACCCCCCCACCAGACGAAATGGATAAGAATACCAACCTGCAATTTCACTTGGGAGCAGAAAAAAATAAGTCCGTAATAATGAAGTTGACCATTGAAGATCAAAATGGCACCATACAAAGACTGATGATGGCTGAGAAAGGGTTAAATTACACTATCCGAAATTTGACATCTGAGTTAGCTTCAAAGGAGCTGGAAATATCAAAGAAAGAGAAAGATCTGCAGGACTGCAAGACAAAGTCAAAAGAAATGAAGAATACCATTAAAAAGCTTAATGCCACCAACCAAAATTTGACATCAGAGTTAGATATAATGAAGAATGACACCAAAAAACTTAATGACATCATACAAATCATGATGGGGAGAGAAAAAAAGCGAAATGAATCCTGTGGGGTGACTGCAGCAGAAGCAACAGAAAGCACACCTACAACTTTGGAGAAAAAGAGAGAACCAGAGGATCCAGAGACAGAGCCTGCACCAAAGGAGGAGGAAACAGAAAACACTGATGAGCTGAAGGACACCCTAAATAAAATGACAACAGCAGCAAAACGTGAGACAAAGAAAACTGTGACAAATGATCCAGATGAAAAGGTGCAGAATGGAAAAGATAAACATGAGTTTAATCACTCTAAAGGAAGAAATATTGGTACTATTGCAAAGGGAAGTCCACTTGTAATTACAATTGGATTTGTACTATACTGCTTAATGCAATAGCAAAACAGTGCTGGATTTACCTGTAGCTCACCAGTGGGGTTGCTATAAAACAGTAAAAAACAAACAAACAAATAAGCAAACAAACAAACAACAACAACAACAAAAACGTCCTGGACCTGACAAGTTGAAATCCAAATGACTAGTTTTTAACTGAGTAGTGAAAGACAAATCCCACCGGGAACTTTGCAGATATTTCCACTGCTGTGGTCAACCACTGAGCAGAAGGTTGCAAGCATAATTGAGACTTGTCTGGCTGTGGTTACCCTATTTGCTTAATCAATATGTGGCTGAATGTAAAATTTGGTCTTAAATTGACCTCTGTAAATTGGACGGCATCCACTATTCACCGTTCACTGTTCATAGTTTTGTGTGATAATCTTAAGTATATGCATATTGTTATAAACAAATACAGTAACATTATTGTAGTGTGCATACCTCTGTCTTGAACTGATTGGGTCAAGTGGGAGATAAAGACTCTGCCAATTATTAGCCCCGATATTGATACGATGGAACGTCAGGGCCAGTCCTGTATAATCATGGGTAATCACGAGTAGTCACAAGTTTCAGTCGTGGCTAGAATAGTTATGTGTGTTTGGGTGACAGATTTGTAACGATGCAATTCATCCCATTGTTGACGCAATTACAACTGAGTTGGACTGAATCAAACGTAAAATGTAACCGGTCCATTCTGTGGTCGCTATGATACCAATTATGACATTAAAATGCCGACACCTCAATCGTTAGGTTTGTGCTAATGAACGACTCTCAATCATCCCAGATTGAGTCTGTAGGTTTAGCTCACTTATCGTAAAAGACTGGCGTTGTAATCATAAAAGACTGAGAAAGTCGGTAGGTCTGTTCCCAGCTTTAGAATTTCAAATCTCTAACCTCAAGTTTGAGTTGCCTGCACTTGGGTTCTTAAATCTGCATCTTGGAAGATTGTGACGACCATTGACAGATGTCACGTCCATCAGTAAACACCAGAACTGTAGGCAGCACAATTGTACATAAACAGGTCTGGAATGCCATCTGGAATGTATATTGCGTCAGTGACCATATTGGTTTAGCGGAGGTATGCACTCTCTGAGTGCCCTTGGTTAGTTAGTCTTAGTTTGTTCTTGTTTGGGAGTCTTATGCTTGTATCTGATTAAGACTTGTAAAAAAATGTTACAGGTATTTATATTATTTATAAGGTGATGGGATATTATTAAATGAATAAATAAATAAATAAATAAACAATTCATTGTTAAACCAGTCCATGCAGTGTATTTGTTTGATGTACCATGTCCTTCTTGTGTCTCTACCTCATAGGTTCTCAATGGCCTCGTTCCGCTTGGCATTCAAAATCCGATTTTTGGCATCTGCTGATTGTATATAGAATTGATTTTGGGTGGTCTTAACAGCAGAAAACCAGATGAATTCTGATTTCCCCCAATCTGATACACCCCACATACGGAGGTGGTGTTAATTGCAATTCATTTCGGAACTGCTGCGATCTGAACTGTTTAACCACATGGATAGGATTTCACCGTGTCACTTACGTCATTTGCTGATGTTGATCAGATATGCCCTATGCCAGATAACCCTAACCCCCCATCCACCCACCCCCCAACCCCCACACATACACATACATACACACACACACACACACACACACACACACACACACACACACACACACACACCACCACCCCTGATGAGGAACAAAGACTTAACCCATAGTAATGATGAAAATATGAAAATCAGCATGCCAAAAATGAAACTCCATACTCCCCTAGGGAAGAGTAGTTTTTTTTCTCTCTCTAACTACAGTATCACACCCTTTGCACTCTTCATGTTGCCACAGAGGATGAAAGGGATGAATATCTATTTTTAAAGAAGATTCTCACCAAGAATTTACCTCAATGCTTGCAAGCACAACAATCATAAGGTATGAAATGGTGTGTTACATTTACAGTATATTACTCTGTTTTGCCGTTTTAGTTCCACACTGAAATTTGGATTTGCTAATTTGTTAAGTCTAGGCCAGGGGTGTCCAACCTTTTTTTCTCCAAGAGCTACTTTGAACAAAATCAGTTTGGCTCTACTACATGTATATTACCTCAGTATTACTGACAGGCATGGAGAAGATATGTTAACCATCTGTTTACCATCTGTCCCACTTACACTGCAGTGCAAACTAACAGTTGGGAAACACTTTATTTTACAGTGTCACTGTTACAGTGTATTTACCTAGGTTATGTAAATACAGTGGTACAACCTGTGTAACAACATGTAATATCATGCATTGATTTAGTACTTACATTATGTACTTTTGAGTAACTACATATTGTTACACAGGTTGTACCACTGTACTTACATAGGTAAATACACAGTAACAGTGACACTGTAAAATAAAGTGTTAACGGTGAGGTGTATTTTGTGAAGTTATACATCTTTACCATCATAAATAAACCATAAATTCTCACCAGTGGTTATAGCAAAATCTGGTCTCCTCTATCTATTCTCACCAGAGAACAGCATAGCTGGGCAATTGTTAGAATCAAATGCAGTAGATTTTCATGTGACTATGTTATGAAATTGATTTATATTTCCTTTGACCCTTTGGAGAGCTTCTCAGAGGCAGGTGGCGAGCTACCTGTTGGGAGACCCCTGGTCTAGGCTATTTGGCTCATTTCAAATCTCCTAATATGCATGCACAATCCTGTTCTTAGAACAGTCTTAAACATTTGTTTACAACATGTGCAACTTGTGCAACTCACTAAGTGGTAAGAGATGTTCAATGATTTTCCAAACAAATATTGTTTTCAAAATAGAGTTTGTCTCATATCATTTGCTATCCAACCATTCTTTAAAGGGGCTGAATATACCTTTAATGATATTATAACCCAGCTAACCTAATGACTGATCACACAGTACAGTATAGTACAGCATACAAGCCACAGTGTGAATAGGACAACAGGATCTTGGGAATAGGAAATATGTCCAGCGACCATCCAATTGCCTGACAAGCCAAACTGGAACATAAAATGTATAGACAAATCCAAGGAGCGTTTTGTGTAGGCTGCCATCTTGTGGCGGCGCCATCGACTGTCAACAAACCTTTTTGGCAATGCGCAGTCAATGACAGCTAACAGCAAAGGCCATGGAACACTCTGACATTATCAAGTAGTAGTGAATCTCGTAAATCACAGTATTTTATGGTGTGCTATCACGTTATCCCTATGGACAGATTGGTGATCTGGGTAGCTCAATAATGGCGCCTGCTTACTTCCGGTAGTTTCGTCGGATTCGTCTATAGTCCAACCACGTTCGAAAGAACCTTTGGTATGACGAGTACAACCAATCAGAGCAACTACAGCACCAAGCCGACTCAAACATGCTAAGCCCGCCCATTTGACCTCCTGTACAGCTAGAGCGTTGTGATTGGCTAAACACCACAGTGCCTGGATACAACCTGGAGCTTTGTGATTGGTTAGACACTAACAATGTTTAATACAGTTCTACACAGTTTAGCCTACAGTTCTAGGCTAA
Organism: Sardinella longiceps; assembly: GCA_027497455.2. Classification (NCBI taxonomy): domain Eukaryota; kingdom Metazoa; phylum Chordata; class Actinopteri; order Clupeiformes; family Clupeidae; genus Sardinella; species Sardinella longiceps. Next base: position 11,401 of record JAODXP020001793.1, on the reverse strand, counting down.
GCTAAAACATCTCCACTAACCCCTTTGTAAAACTGTTTGTTACAGAATGATGAGATTTTTCAGTCCTCTGCCAACCGTCCTGGCTCTGGTGTCCGTGAGTTTGGTGGTTAGTTATCCAGACCCAGATGTCACAACAAACTGCTCATCTACTGGATACCCAGCAGTTCCTTGCTCTGCCCCTTCAAACACAGTTACTCTGGATCTCTCCCACAACCACATGGAGAAAATACCAGCAGGCTGCTTCCCCAATCTGCCAAAACTTCAGAGGCTCCTTCTTCAATTCAACAGCATCAGTAGTGTGAACCCCAATGCTTTTCAGCACAACCCAGTGCTGGAGTATCTGGACATCTCACACAACCTCCTGCCACAGATCTCTGCTCTGCCCTTCACAAGTTTACCTGCTCTCACATACCTGGACATCTCCAACAACGCCTATGAGGACATACTTCTAGAACAGTCTTTTGACCCACAGGGTAACTTGCAGAGTTTGAAATTCGGCAGCTCTCAAAGTGTCTCCATCAGGAAGGATCATGTGAAGCGACTAGGAGAGCTTCAGCTTCAATACGTTCACCTGGTTGCTGGTAATATCAGTGTGTATGAACCAGGAGCGCTTTTAGTTTTGAGAGATATAGACATGATTACATTGAACACAGAATACTCTCAGGATCTGACCAAATATATGGTCATGCTTACCGACGCTTGCAATAGTATAAAGACATTGGCAATAATAAATTTGGATCTTCGCAAACTTAATTCTGTAACTCCAGTTCATGATCTTCTACAAACAGCGACTATTCTCAGGCTTATAGTAAAAAATGTAAAATTAAGTGGGCCTTTCTGTGAAGTCTTACCTTCTTTTTTAAAATCAAGCATAGAACAGGTAGATATAGAAAACATCTACGGAGAAGGAGTATGTAACCTAACAACTGGAGATTTTGATCGATGTCATCTGAGGAAACTTTTTGTCAGTGGGATCGACAATAGAGATTTTTTGCATTATGTCCCACAACAAACTATTCCCAAACTCATGGCATGCCTGACAGATATGTCTACTATAAACCTAGGGTCAAGATACTTCCCCTGTGTCATGTCAGTCTACATGGTTAACCTGAAAACTCTGAATGTCTCCTTCAATGAGTTGAGAGGTGATCGTTTTTTCACGTTGTGTCGATTGCCATTCCCTAAACTGCAGTCTCTGGCGATCGACCATAACAATTTTCGGTATCTTGGTGCCATTGGAAATAAAACTGCCCACATGAAATATCTGGTTAACTTCACAGCGAGCTACAACCAAATTCACTTGGAGCCACAGACAGTTTTTATAAACTGGACCAAAAGCCTGAGGAGGCTGAATCTCAGGAGCAATAATCTAACTGATGATGCACTACAGTTTCTCCCCCAAACCCTTGTGATGCTTGACATCAGCTACAATGACATTCAGACTGTTTCCAACCTACAATCAATGACAGATCTACTAGAGCTCTTCCTCTCTGGCAACAAAATCATGACGCTTCAACATGTGTTGTTCCCCTCATCATTACGTCTTCTGCATGTGGACAGAAACAACATGAGCACCATCAGTGTAGCGACCATCAGGTCTCTCAGTCTGACTGAGCTGGACTTCAGTGGGAACCCGCTGCACTGTGATTGTGACACGCTGGAATTGGCCCAGTTCTGCAGAGTTTCTTCCAAGACCAAAGTCCTGGGTTGGCCCTCAGGGTACCAATGCCAGAGTCCTGAAAGTCTGAAGAACGAAACTCTTGAAGAACTGTCGCTGTCTTGGCCATCATGCCGTAAAGGTCCTTTTGCTTTGATAATGATTATTTGTTTTTGCATACCAATAATTTGCTATTTGATCTATAAAAAGCATCATGGTCACATAACATACTTCTCAAGAAGGGCATCTTATAGCTCTGTGAATTGAGGCCATTTTTATTGTACAATTTCTATAATAAGCAAAACAGAAACACTTGAAGATGTGGGTAAGGGTGACATGAGCCCATCATATGACTTGACACGTAGTATGTACATTTTAATGAAATTAATGTTGTTAAAGAAGCTAACCAGCCAATCTGGTATTATGTCATTGCTGATTTCTTCCTCATATTTGTTTGTGACATTATTTCTATTTCTCTATACTCTACTTATCTATAAGATACTGTAATGGGAATATGCTGTATTTCTCAGTTAAAGGAAAGTTGTGGTGTGGACTTCATAGTCTCTGATTTTATCAGCTAATGCAAAATTCTGGGTGTCCTGACAGTGTAAAAACTGTGACTCCAGAACAGCCGTCTCTTCCTTCTGCGCTTTGCCTTAAAGGAGCTGTGTGTAAGAGATGTATTCCAAATAATCATTAAACGGCCCTGATATGTCACCAGACATGAAGGCATCATGTGCATTTGATATCACTGATAGTTCTAGTCCAGCCAGAATATTTGCATTTGAAAAGCTAAGTTGCAGCTCATAAGCAGTATTTATGTTGTCATTTCAAGTGGTATTTATGTTGTAATCATGGTCAAGGCCTCATTATACTTCCAAAAAATATCATGAGAAGGTCAGAAATAAAACAAGGATACGTATAGGAGACGGCTGAAAGCTACAAAATATTTTGAACATGATTGTTGTACCAATTTTGGCCACAATCCTACACTTCCCTTTAAGGGAACATTTGCAGTGATAACTCTTTGTTGCTTGTGCCTTCCTATAGTTTGCTACTGGCTTATTTAAAAATTCAGGGTTCAAATGCCATATTTTCCTCGAGTGGCTCTATCTTAGAAATAGTGTCCAAACCATGACCCTGAATGTTACAGGAGCATCTTTAAAACCAAATGGCACCATTAAAATCCCTATTGAAGAGAACAGAATTTTTGTATGTGTGTACCCTCACACTGTTCTGATTATCCTTAATGACTGAACACTTTGACAAGACAGTGATTTAGAATGTCAGTGGCTAAACCTCAATATTATATTTCACTGCCAACGTTGTATGTGCTTGCTTATTCTACAACTTGTCTCCCACTCCCACTATTAAGGAGTTTCTCAGACTATGTACAGTACTATGACGTTATACACATGCTCACTTCTCGCACTTACTACTTATTAGTAACTCGAAACAAGATCATATCAAGAAAAAAGGCCATTAAAGAGGAACTATGGCTTTCACTATTGGTTTGTGCTAGGTTTATACCCACATTTTTTGCCACAAAGCACCTCCACGCAGACGTCCTTTTCCCAAACGCTTCTGGAAAAGTGTTGCTAACCAGTTAACAACTTTGTTGTTTGCAATGTAATGGGCCATTATCAACCAAGTCAGCCCATATGCATTTGGGGAAAAGACCCAATGACCGTCCATTATGCGCCTTCGTTTTCTAGGTTTTTCTACAGCTCCTACAGACAGCCACCAGACTGACACATGATGTCAAATTATTCCACAAGTTCAATAGTGGTTGCCAAAGAGAGTGTCATGTAGTCTAAGAGAACATTTCAACACCCAAACTGTTATACATCAATTATAACCCCCTGCCCCATACCTGAAAATATGAAAATCAACATGCCAAAAATGAAAGTTCATTTTCCCTAGAGAGCAGCCTTTTCTCTTCCTCCCTTACTGCAGACTCACACCCTCTGCACTCATTGCACTCATTACATTGGCACCGATGCTGAAAGGGATGAATATATGCTTTTAAGATTTTTTAAAGATTATTATTATTACCTTCTATTATTATTACTACCTCATTAAGGATTTGCCTGAATGCTTGAAAGCACAACCATCATCAGGTATGAAATGATGTGTTAAAGGTATATTACTGTATTTTGACGTTTTAGCTCATTTTTGGGGGTCTTATAGTGACAAAACAAAATGTTTCACACTGAAATTTGGATGATTGGTCCTGCCTTGGCTATTTGGCTCTTCTCCCCTGCTTGCTTCAGAATGGCTATACATGTATATGCATGCACAATCCTGTCCTCTGAACACCATTGAACATTTGTTTACAACATGTGCAACTTCCTTTTTAATTTCTTAATCTTGTCATGTTCACTCGGCACCACAGTAAATTAACCTATGCAACTCATCAAGTGGTAAATGATCTCTCCAAAACAATGTTGTATAAATACAGTTTTTGACACATATAATTTGGTATTCGACCATTCTGTAAAGTTGCTAAAAGTGCTAAATACCCAAACATACCTTTAGATATCTATCTAAAGAAACTTGTTGTGGCTTTTCAATGTGTTTCTTGGGTCTATATCGCCTTGACACACACTGTAAGTTTGATAAAAAAAAAAAAAAAAAAAAAAAAGAAGAAGCCTGAATTGTTAAAATAGCCAAATTACCACTGTTAGAAACTGTTCAACTGCTGTGTGGTTAAACCATCCGTTTAGAATTTTCCCAATTACATACGTCATAGATTCCGATATTTGTCAAAGATCACATAACTACCTGACTAGCATAATCAATGATCAAATATCCTGACTGCTAACACAAATATAAACAACTCCACTGTTGCAGAGTGATGAGATTTTTCAGATATCTGCCACCTGTCCTGGCTCTGGTGTCTGTGAGTTTGGTGGTTTGTTATCCTGACCCTGATGAGACGGCAAACTGCTCATCTACTGGATACCCAGCAGTTCTTTGCTCTGCTCCTTCAAACACATTGACTCTGGATCTCTCCCACAACCACATGGAGAAAATACCAGCAGGCTGCTTCCCCAATCTGCCAAAACTTCAGAGGCTCCTTCTTCAATTCAACAGCATCAGTAGTGTGAACCCCAATGCTTTTCAGCACAACCCAGTGCTGGAGTATCTGGACATCTCACACAACCTCCTGCCACAGATCTCTGCTTTGCCCTTCACAAGTTTACCTGCTCTCACATACCTGGACATCTCCAACAACGCCTATGAGGACATACTTCTAGAACAGTCTTTTGACCCACAGGGTAACTTGCAGAGTTTGAAATTTGGCAGCTCTCACAGTGTCTCCATCAGGAAGGATCATGTGAAGAGACTAGGAGAGCTTCAGCTTCAACACGTTCACCTGGTTGCCGGTAATATCAGTGTGTATGAACCAGGAGCGCTTTTAGTTTTGAGAGACATAGATATGATTACAGTAAACACAGAATACTCTCAGGATCTGATCAATATGGTCATGCTCACCGACGCTTTCAAAAGTAAAAGCACTTTGACTGTAATGAAATGGGATCTTCGCAATCTTAATTCGATATTTCCAGTTCATGATCTTCTACAAACAGCGAATATTCTCAGGCTTATAGTAAGGGAGTGTAAAGTGAGTGGGCCATACTGTAAACTCATACCTAATTTTTTAAAATCGAGCATAGAACAGATAGATGTAGAAAACATCCATGGAGAAGGATTTTGCAACCTAACAACTGGAACTTTTGATCGATGCCATGTGACAAAACTTTCCATCAATGGTATTGACAATAGAGATTTTGTGCATTATGTCCCACAACTCACTCTTCCCAAACTCATGACATGTCTAACAGATATGTCCACTATAGATGTAGGGTCAAGATACATCCCCTGTTTCATTTCAGTCTACATGGTTAACCTGAAGACTCTGAATGTCTCTTTAAATGATTTGGAAGAGGAGCGTATGTTCACGTTGTGCCAATCACCATTCCCTAAACTCCAATCTCTGTCAATTGATCATAACAACTTTCAGTATCTTGGTGTTCTTGGAAATAAAACTGCCCACATGAAATATCTGATAAACTTCACAGCGAGCCACAACCAAATTCACTTGGAGCCACAGACAGTCTTTATAAACTGGACCAAAAGCCTGAGGAGGCTGAATCTCAGGAATAACAATCTAACTGATGATGCGTTACAGTTTCTCCCCCAAACCCTTGTGATGCTTGACGTCAGCTACAATGACATTCACTCTGTTTCCAACCTACAATCAATGACAGATCTACAAGAGCTCTTCCTCTCTGGCAACAAAATCATGACGCTTCAACATGTGTTGTTCCCATCATCATTACATCTTCTGCATGTGGACAGAAACAACATGAGCACCATCAGTGTAGCCACCATCAGGTCTCTCAGTCTGACTGAGCTGGACTTCAGTGGGAACCCACTGCACTGTGATTGTGACACGTTGGAATTGGCCCAGTTCTGCAGAGATTCCTCCAAGACCAAAGTCCTGGGTTGGCCTTCAGGGTACCGATGCCAGAGTCCTGACAGTCTGAAAAACGAGACACTAGAAGAACTGTCTCTGCCTTGGGAGCATTGCCATAAGGGCACATTTGCTGTGATAATTCTCTGTTTCTTGTGCCTGCCTGTAGCTTGCTACTGGCTTATTAAAAAGTTCAGAATTCAAATGCCAGATTTTCCCCAAATGGCATTTTATGGCTCCATATTACAAAATGGTACCCAGACCACAGAATCCTGAAAGTTACAGGAGCATCTTTGAAACCAAATGGCACCAATTCAATCCCTATTGAAGAGAATAGAATTAAATTGCTTACTATGATGTATGTGTGGACCCTAACAGTATTTCCCCTGATTATCGGAACAAGTCAGTTTTTAATTTCACATTTGTACATAGTTCAATGCCTTGTGGTTAGCCTGGCGAATGCCAAACTAAAAATCACAAGTGATATTTAGTCTGGAGACCTGCCTATTGCATTTCTCGTAGCGGAAGCATAGTTTACAATTTTCCAGAGCCATTTATTGGGCGCTACGAATGTCTATCATACCGTCTGTACATAGCTCGGAGCCAATCCCAGAGCCGCCACGTGGCATAAAATGCAATCGAGGGCCGTACAAATCACTTTTTGTTATGTGATTGGATACGGAAAGCAGGCGAGAAAATCGGCCATGGTCACCATGCTGCTTTGCTGAGTGAAATTAAATAAGCGTGCAGAGGAGCATGGGAATTCCCAAGCTACCTTGTGGTAGCCTTGAAAAGAGTTTTCTATTGCTCTGGTCATAGCACTATCCTATCGAATGCAGAGGCCGTTTGAAAGATTACACCCCTAGTGTCTATCCATCGTGGCCTGACCATACCTTATGTTACAGTCTGGCTTTTTTAGGCTAGCATTGTGGTGAGTTATTCCTCAAAAATTCTCTGTGTCTTAGAGAAATAATGGGAAGTTACTTTAAGGGCTCACACTTGATCTTGCGAAAGTTAACTTTGCTGACGTCATTTGCTCAAACATAATTTGTTGTATGTGTCACCCTATGTCAAATACCATGGAAGCTGTAAATAAAAATGCAGAAGGATCTGGTCTCACCCATAATTTCACTTCTCTCTCCAGCCCTCCCATACCCCCCTCACCCCACCCTACCCCTTCACTTAAAGAGGAACTGAGTCCTTGTCTAGTGAACTACTGAATCACTTCATATTTATACACTATAATACTGAGAATAAAACTGTCTTTATTGTGATTGGTTCATTTTTGTCTGATGACATAATAGTCTTGGCCCCTTCCTGTCAGAGTAACATACATAATGTTAAATGAAAAGCCGTGCTTGAATAATTCTTCAGAAGAATCACCAGACTCCTTCCTAACAATTTGAGCTTATAGGACTAGATAGTACAATCCCTAATCAGCACTTGTTGAGGAGTTAGGGCTAGGGGGGTAAATGCATCACAGGGGTCTTCAGGTGGGCACCCTCCTTCTTTGGTGTTTCGTTGACAGGCCCACGAACCTGAATAGGTGATCAATTTCTTATCCTAATTTATGTATATGTTATTGATGCGCTGTTTACTTCCTAATACAGTGTGGCTTTAATGTACAATAATTATTGATAAATACATGTGCATATACAGTATGTTAACCAAACTATTTCAGATGTTTATTTTATTGTCTAATATATTCTTAACAGAATGAGGGGCTCTTTAGGTCTGGTGTTGTCAGTGAGTCTGGTGGTTAGTGTAGTTTGTTATCCAGACCCAGATGTCACAACAAACTGCTCATCTACTGGATACCCAGCAGTTCCTTGCTCTGCCCCTTCAAACACAGTTACTCTGGATCTCTCCCACAACCACATGGAGAAAATACCAGCAGGCTGCTTTCCCAATCTGCCAAAACTTCAGAGGCTCTTTCTTCAGTTCAACAGCATCAGTAGTGTGAACCCCAATGCTTTTCAGCACAACCCAGTGCTGGAGTATCTGGACATCTCACACAACCTCCTGCCACAGATCTCTGCTTTGCCCTTCACAAGTTTACCTGCTCTCACATACCTGGACATCTCCAATAATCTCTATGAGAACATGATTATGGAAGAATCCTTTGATCCCAAGAATAACCTGCAAAGCTTGAAAGTCGGGAACTCGCTGGGAGTTACCATCAGGAGGGACTCCATAAAGAGGGCAATGAGTCTTAGGGTTAAACATATACACTTGATTGCTAGTAAAATGGAATATGAACCCAGCTCTCTAACAGTTCTGAAGCACATGGAGATGACCGCAGTTGATACAGACTACTCAACGGATTTAGCCAAATTTCTTATAATGCTAATTGATATTTGCAACAACACAGATGGCTTGACGTTAATGAAAGTGGATCTTCGTAAAACAAATCTTATTTTTCCTGTACACGATCTACTGCAAAAGACGACTATTTCCAAACTGGTTGTAAAGGATTTATTGGTGACTGGAACTTACTGCAAGTTCCTACCCTTCTTTCTGCAATCAAGTCTAGAGGAAGTGTATCTAGAAAACGTTGTGGGAGAAGGAAAATGTAACTTGACCATGGGGACTTTTGACCGCTGTCGTATCAGGAAGTTCTCAATTAATGGCGTCACCAAAGATTTCTTGCGATTTTTCCCGCAACTCACCATAGCTAAACTCATGGCATGCCTGACAGACGTTTCTGTGGTAAATATAGGCACAGAGTACTTCCCTTGTGAAATTTCAGTTGCCATGATCAACCTGAAGACATTGAATGTGTCTATAAATGAGCTAACAGAGGAGCGTTTGCTCAGTCCATGCCTGTCACCATTCCCAAAATTGCAATCATTGGCAATTGATCACAATAGGTTTCAGCACCTAGCGTTTCTTGGTAACAAAACAGCCCACATGAAAGACCTTGTCAACTTGTCAGTGAGCTATAATTACATCCAATTGAAGCCACAGACAGTCTTTATAAACTGGGCCAAAAACCTGAGGAGGCTGAATCTCAGGAATAATCAGTTAACAGATGAAGCTTTACACTTTCTCCCCAAAACCCTTGTGATGCTTGACGTCAGCTACAATGACATTCACTCTGTTTCCAACCTACAATCAATGACAGATCTACAAGAGCTCTTCCTCTCTGGCAACAAAATCATGACGCTTCAACATGTGTTGTTCCCATCATCATTACATCTTCTGCATGTGGACAGAAACAACATGAGCACCATCAGTGTAGCCACCATCAGGTCTCTCAGTCTGACTGAGTTGGACTTCAGTGGGAACCCGCTGCACTGTGATTGTGATACGCTGGAATTGGCCCAGTTCTGCAGAGATTCTTCAAAGACTGAGATCTTGGGTTGGCCCTCAGGGTACCGATGCCAGAGTCCTGACAGTCTGAAGAACAAGACTTTAGAACAACTATCTCTGCCTTGGCCATCATGCCATAAAGGTCCTTTCACTTTGATACTGATTTGTTGTATTTGTATAGCAATAATTTGCTTTTTGATCTATAAGAAGCATCATGGTCATATTCCATGCTTTTCAAGAAGAACATCTTATAGTGCTGTGTCTGGAAGCCTATAGTGTAATTATTGTTTTAATGAATGAATGGTGAATTTATTTCAAACATGTAACAAAACGAACATGCAACAAATAACATTTCCTCTAACAATGTTAGGGGAAATTAACTGGAAATGATTTGCTTTGCATGTTTACCATATTTAGATAAATTTGTTTATCTCTTTATAAATTTTGGTTATGAATATGTGGATTTGGATGTCAGTTGTATTTCCCTCTTGCTAAATAAAAATAATTATATATAAAAAAAAAACAAATAACATGCATACGCACAATGCCACACAAAACAATATATAGTACAAAGCAACAATCACAACATGCATTAATGCAATAACCGGAGCCATCTTAGTGACTCCTGCACTGATCGGCCACCTGGGCACATTGTAATAACCAAAACAGTGTCATGGCAAGTGATGTGAACTATAAAGTTATTTTTTTGCTTTGATAGTGATTTGTTGTCTTTTCGTTCCAATAATCAGCTTTTTACTTTAAGCTCATGAACAAATACTGGGTTACTGTACATACCATATTTCTGCCATGGGGCATGCATTAAAAAAGCTGTTTGCATTAAGTCAATGGTGCTAAAATCCATGAAAGTAAAGAAAAGTTGGTGGTTCCATTGACTCAATGTAAACTGCTCATTTGCATTTATGTTCAGTCTATGTACTTCCAAATTCCAAATTCTCTCTTTGTGTGTGTGTGTGTGTGTGTGTGTGTGTGTGTGTGTGTGTGTGTGTGTGGGGGGGGCTCTCTCTGCGTGCAAGTGCACACATACACAAACACACACATATATGCAAATCTTTTCTCTGTGAACACAAATCCCCAGGAGGAGGCAAGAATCTGCGTGCTCACACACACACACACATGACATCATTACATGCCGTAGAAGGTATCATGGCAGCTGCTAAAAACTTAGTACTAAACTAGTTAGCAATTTAGCCGTCTTTTTGTTTACTTAATTGTCCAGGTGCCAATGCTAAGAGATTGATAGTGATGCTTCCTTCAAAATTGGGCAAAACGATGCTTCGAAGGCAGGATTTTATGCATGTATTCGTTTCGAACATGCATTTATGCCTTACTGCCACTAAATGCTTCCTTCAAAGGCAGTATGTGTGTGTGTGTGTGTGTGTGTGTGTGTGTGTGTGTGTGTGTGTGTGTTTATGAGAGAGAGAGTGAGAGAGAGAGAGAGAAAAACAAGAAACGAGATGCAGCAGTGCATATGTGTGTGTGTGTGTGTGTGTGTGTGTGTGTGAGAGAGAGAGAGAGAGAGAGAGAGAGAGCATAATCAGTTAATCAGTGTGAGAGAGAGAGAGAACACAATGCATTGCACACACAGAGAGAGAGAGAGAGAGAGAGAGAGAGAGAGAGAGAGAGAGCAATACATACGTACACACACACACACAGAGGAACACAAAAAGACATAAGGTATGAGGGAGAACACAATACAGAATGTGTCCTCTACAAAGCCTTTGTCTTTGCCAAGTCACCTTATGCATGAGGCTGCCAGAATTAATAACAGTCAAAGCCAAGAGACTGAGTGGTTGAGACCAGGCCCGTCGCAACAAGCCAGGCAAACCAGGCAATTGCCTGGGGCCCCAGGCTGAAAGGGGCCCCCAAGATTGACTGTTTTATCATATTAGTAGTTATGTTGGTGGTGTTTTTCCAAAAAAAATTACTTTAAA
>JAODXP020001792.1:0-24069 GCA_027497455.2 Sardinella longiceps | reverse complement strand
ACCTGACGGCAGCACAAGTCTCAGGCTTGACCTACAGCCCCACCCTCAGTTGGACAGTATTCCAGAAACCGGCCCACCAGCTCCCAGTGGTCAAGACGCCCCCATCATGCCAGCACCAGCAGCCCCACCCTCGAATAGCCTTGTCCCTAGTGCTCAAGAGGACTTGGATGCCAGTGAAGAACCAAGGTTAGCCGTACTTCATACTCGCACAACCTCTCAGAGCCCGATACCTGATGGCAGCACAAGTCCCAGGTTTGACCTACAGCCCCACCCTCAGTTGGAGGGTATTCCAGAAACCGGCCCACCAGCTCCCAGTGGTCAAGACGCCCCCATCATGCCAGCACCAGTAGCCCCACCCTCGAATAGCCATGCCCCTAGCGCTCAAGAGGACTTGGATGCCAGTGAAGAACCAAGGTTAGCCGTACTTCACACTCGCACAACCTCTCAGAGCCCGATACCTGACGGCAGCACAAGTCCCAGGTTTGACCTACAGCCCTACCCCCAGTTGGAGGGTACTCCAGAAACCGTCCCACTCAGTAACCCTGACCTCTCCGCAGCCGTGCCAACTGGCACCCCTCCTAGGGAGGGACCAGCATCAACCCCAAGTGTAGCAAGTGCAGAGCTCCCAGTGGCCGTTAGCATAAAGAGCCCAGGGCCCTCAAACCCCCTTCTGGACCACGACCCTGACCCAAACCTCAGACGTTCCAGTCGCAGTGGGGCAGGACAGCATTCAAACCCGTTCCACCTTCCCCAGGCAACCACACATACCCGTTCGGTTAGTGTAGAAGGGGGAGACAGGTATTTGGGACCCTTCAGGCCCTGGCAATAAAACTAAGGTTGACTGTTCACCGAGGACGGTGAACTTTTAAGCAAGGGGTGTATGTGGCAAGGTTGACTGTTCAGACACGGGGAACCTTTTCAGTAAGGGGCGAATGTGGTGAGGCTGGCCGACGGCATCGGGTGCACGCCCACCGGGGGGGTGGTGATATCCACGTAGTTTCCTTTTTAGTTAAACAATGTCGGTTACTTGAATTGTTTGGCGCGTGGGTGCTCGTTGTCTGTCGCTGGAAGAACGCTGGTAGGTTTCTGTTTCCCTTTGGTTTGTTAACTTCAGCACTTTCATAGTATTATGACCATATCCCGTAGTGTATCTTTTCAACACAAACCTCTTGTTATAGCTTGACTGCTCCCGTAGTGAACAGCCCGGACTGTATTGAGCCAGTGCAGTTTGTCCGGTGTTGTGCCACCGTTAAGAACGTAAGCACTTTGTTTTTCATATGACGTTCCTTATCCACCGCTGATGCGGACCGATAGTCTCTCACGTAAACAATTTCTTCTTTTAGAAAGTTTGCCCCTGTGACTATCCCTTCTCAGTGTTGCTCCGCTTTCCCGTCTGGCTGTTGGAAGTGTGCAGTCGTCCATTAAGGTAGATTGGGCATAAACAGCTATGTTTTATTGCCAATGTCTAGTACGCTTCACAGCGCATTGATAACGTTATTTTCTCTATCCGCTCAGGACGCACACTAGCGGCAACTTCCATAGAGTCACACACTCTCTATCGCTATCTCTCTCTCTCTCCCTCGATTGATTAGCTGCGTGTGCAGTTGGACTCTTCAGTGAGGTATATGGGGGGGATTATTAGACGGGTTGACATCCAGTTTAGTAGGTTGGTAACCAACTAATAAACACTGTTGTCCCTATTTAGGAAACGTGTTAACCCAAGCCAGGGGGGCCTGCATGAGCAAGCACCCTTTCTGTCTCTCCCTGGGCCTATGGTGCTGACTTAGCCCATTCAATAAGGTACATATACACTTAGCAATAGTCATGTCTGAGTGTTGTGTGTCTGAATGCTATGCCACTTAAAGTGGCACGCTTGAAGGGGGTTGTACATTTTAATGTTTACACGCCTATTGCTGCCGTGTTGAATGTTTTGTTTTCCTGTTCTTTTTAGATGTGACAAGAACCCTGTGTTGCCTATTGACCACTGTTTTTCCCAAGTGTTATTTTTGTTTGGAAAATAGGTTGTGAGAGAGCCATTAGTGTTTTCCTTGTGCGTGTCTTTTAGTTTTTGTTTTGTTTATTATTTCTTTCTTTTTGTGTTCACTACCTCAGCCTAGTTATCGGGCGCTTGGGCCATCTACCAGCTTATCCACAAGTACTTAATTGTGTGATTTTACACCTAATATACTAGACGTGTGCAACAAGGCATGCCGCCTGCGTGATTTTGCATATTATTATACTTTCCTAGTGTTCACGTGTGCTGTGAGACTTGCTGTGTTCTCTTCTCTTACTTTGTATCCTTATCACTTGACTTGTCTGGAAGTTGTATGGTTGGCCCTCTCGTTACATAGCTGTGTACGCGAATACATTGTTCTACTATTGTGGTCCAGGTGAGCACTTAACATAAACGAAACATATCTTGCTATTTATTACTATTTATTCAGAAAAAATAAAGACAACTATTTTGCTATAATTCTGCCTCCTCCTATTCATTCAGTTGGATAGCCTGTAGCCTAGTGACATTCTAGTAGGTAGCCCCAGTCCAACCTGCTACACATACATTGTAGCAAGACAGAAACTAGAGAGTAGTCAGCCTGTACTACTGTGAACGACCCCTGAAGAACATACTGTATCCCAAATAACTAATATTAGGTTTCAAATAAAAACAGACAGATCAGATATGATGTAGTGGGACTTAACCCCTACACACACTCTAACATTGGGTGTGTGGGCCCACATACAGTACCTGCCTTTTCTAAATAGCCTGATGTGACCCTGATGCCGCCCTAGTCAGCACATCACACTGCGCATCACACAGAATTATTATTTTCATAATTTATTTAATGATTATGAATAAGTGCGATGACTGTACGCCAGTGCACTTATAGTTCATTGATGAGACTGACATTTCAAGACTGCATGAGGCATGAGATTCAGAACAGCTCCAACAGTGTGTCTTATTCACTAACAGGTCTTAGAATGAAATAGGTTCTTAAATCCCACATATCACTTCAATGACCCACCAAAACCGATGCCAACCTCATCCCATTGTGCTGCAGTATTTCCATCACTGGATTTCAATGATGTGTGTGACCAAACCCAGCCCTTATGGCCTGCAGACTGCTCTGCCAAACAAGCCAGCTCGTCCCTTCCAGACTTTCCCTGAACACAGAGCAGAGATGTATCTTGGCAACTCTGTGTCGAGACTAGTGAGCTGGCATAACAACACACCAAAGACACCTGAGTGTCTCTTCCTCCATGATGTAAAATCCTTCAGAGTGACATGGCAGATGAGCTCTGAATACTGCAGAGTTATGGAGGTTATTAAATGCTACGCTGAAGATGCATTTGCACTGCAGCATTGACATTGCTGTGTTGAACTTGAAGAGCACTGAAAGTACTGTTGTGTGTGTGTGTGTGCCGCTTCTTTTTTGTCTCTAAGCGTGTGTGTGTGTGTCTCTCTCTCTCTCCTTCACTTTCTATCCTAAGGTGAATGGCTGTTATTGTCTTTCTGTGTGGGCCACATTTGTCACATTTATCCACGAGCCACAGAATTTGGCTGCTATTCAGCAACTATTAGGCATGGGCTATTGTTACAGAGATGTTTCCTGCTGGCAGCGGGAAAAAAGAAACATCTCACAGAACAATACACTAACCTGTGATGTTGAAAAATTCGCCACTCGGGATGAGAAAATATTGAGCATGTCATTTCCTTACAATCCATTTCCAGGAACGTCTGAGGAAAAGGGACATGTGACCTCACTGCTGTTCCCAGGGAGGAGAACAATAAGAAGGATGCTACCAACTAAGCAATCTGATTATCATGCGAAAGCTCCTCTGAAATGTATATGATTGCCTACTGTATTCCTTTCAAAGCGCTTCATAAGAGCCGGACAATGTGTTATTGTCATTCTTATCAAGTCTGCTTGAACCAGTCCAATTTGAAATAAATTGTCATGCGTTAGCGCACACAATGCTGAACAAATAAATAAACAACCCGATTCACCTCATGCATTGAGAGAAGTTGGAATATTTAAGCTCTTTTTTTGGGGGGCATTTCACTTTCTTTAATGGGTCAAAGTTTCAGGCCATTATGGCTGTTTTTTTGTCTGGCTAAGGCCCTTGGGGATAATTGCCGGTTGCTGAGAAATGGCGCCATAACAACAGGACTTGCTATTGTGTGCGCAAGCGAATTAGAAAAGTCTAATAAAAATGTGCATTCAGTCAGGCAAGGCATTGTGTTAACACACTCACAAACTCACCTACTTGGTTTACTGTGGGAAATTACGGTTATTTATTTGCATTCACGGGCTGCAACCAAAACATGGCCCTTGTTTTGTTACCAACTGATCCCATAATTAATTCACAGTTTAAACAGCCGTGTGAGTCTTATCTCAGCAGACACAATCACGCATGCACGCACACACACACACACACACACACACACACACACACACACACACACACACACACATATGTTTATGTTATGTATTCATAAACATGCACCCATGCAATACAATTTTGAATCCAGTATTGATCAGCGTGGCCACAGCAGGCTGAAAGACCTCCTGAGGTGGTGCTGTAATGAGCTACTTGCACGGCGGAAGCAAGAGAACATATTGGACCCCACTGGTCTGATGAGCCACACAAAAGACATAATGAGCAAATTGTGATGCCAAAACACAACTCACAAAAAGGACGGATGGATTCCACTGTAACATAACCCAGCAGATAGGATTCTGAGGGGAAAGTCAAAAGTGCTTCTCAGAGGTGCGATGAAAATGAGGCAGAGAGAGTATACCATATTGCAATATTCAGCACTACTGCAATCCCATCCATGGGTAAACAGCTCAACCACAAGCTCACAGGAGACTCAGAAAGAGTGAGAGAAAGAGGGTGGTGGTGGTGGTGTGTGTGTGTGTGTGTGTGTGTGTGTGTGTGTGTGTGTGTGTGTGTGTGTGTGTGTAAACCAGGAAACCAAGTGCAGTGTCTAAAAAGTCTGCATACTATCAGAAATGCCAAGAAATTCTGTTAAATGACATAGATCGCCTACATATTGCATTATTCAGTGAGATGCATCAGCAGACAGCGAAAATAACTAGTTTGGAGAGGTATACACAACATTATTGCAATGCACTAAAACTCAAATCAAAGTATCAACTTTGATCTTATAGAAATTTTATAAATAGCCTACAAAATGCAATACAATACAGTACAACAAAACACTCTTTCCAATCTAGTCAGAATGACTGTAAAACAACATCTCGTATCAATTTGGGAAGGTGCACAGCACAAAACTAACACTAACAAGATTATAATCCCAATGCTTGTAATTATCCTGCTAATATAATGTAATTACCCTAGTTAAAATGGGGCCACATTTCTCTGATGTTTGCTCTGGATTCAATATGAAAAGCTGGTTTAGTCGGTAAGTAAGTAGGCCTAAGCAGGTGGGCTACTTTTAGGGCCGCCTATACTGAAACTCACTTTTAAAATCCCCAAAGATTATGTGTAATTTCATAGGGCTATGCAAGAGAATATAAAGCTGATGGATAATGGCTGTAAACTGTTATATTGTAGAGTAGTTCCTCCTTTAACTGTGGTTCAAATGATTGAACAGTATAAAAACAATGTTAATGTGATTAAAATATGTCAGCACCCTTAATTCCATCATTCATTGAGAATATCTTATTGTATTAGTTTAGTTATTTTCAAAGTAATTTGTTTATCTGAAACTATTTTGATATCTGATTAGCTTCGTTAGATGTTCTTTTTTAGCCCTTGGGTTGATTATACTTGATTGCTGTTAGAGAAAATTAGATTGAATTTAACATCCACATATTCATTGTCTGGGTCTGATTTGAATGTCTGCAGGTTCTATTTTTTGTGGTTATGTACCTGCAATTTGCAATTCTATTTTCACAGGGTCGAACTCTAAGCTCGTTAAAATGAGTGCACATTACAGACTGCAGTTTTGTGTAAACTTGAACAATGCCCTTGTGCTATGCAAAAAGCTGTGGTGGAAGATTTTATGGTAACACTTTGCGGTAAGGGTACATGAATCATCATGAATTCATGCATGATTTCATTCATGATTCATTCGTGATTTATGCATTACTTCATCTCTGAATATCTAATGACCATCAGGTATTAGAATGAATTCATTGTTTATCATTAATGACCTCCTGCGGAAATAGCAGATGATCTTAAGCATTAATTACTCTGGGTACATCATCATGAGTCATGGCTAATTACACATGATCATGATGTTTTTGTTCAAAAGAATTTGATATAATTTGATATAATAAAAGTACTCATTTAGCCTACTTTGGCCTAGTTTCTCATATCTATCCTATACGTCAACTAAATTTTACCACTTTAACCATGTCAACACTTTAGTTGAGGGGGCACAAATATGATGAATTCATCATGATCATGCTAATTTATCATGACTCATGCTAGTTAATCATGACTCATGATGATGTACCCAGAGTAACTAATACTTAAGATCATGTGCTATTTCAGCAGGAGGTCATTAATGACAAACAATGAATTCATGTTAATTCCTGATAACTCATTAGACTTTCAGAGATGAAGTAATGCATGCATCATGAATTTATCATGAATGATTTCATGCATGAATTCATGATAATTCATGTACCCTTACCGCAAAGTGTTACCGATTTTATGTACAAATCACTGAGCCCTAAACACAATAAAGTACATTATCTATGAGCTACTTCTTTAACTCTTTATTTACTTTGGAGAAAAACACCAAATTCCTCCCACAAGTGTGTGGGCATGTACTGTAGTTTTAGCAAAGCATCATTGATGTGAAGACTCCTAGATACTAAATAACTATTTTTTTTTCTTAAATATTGAACTACGGTAGTAGCAAAGGGGCTTAGGGTATGTGGGTTTCTCCTCAGCACCTAGTCACATTCTTTCATCTCAAGTCTTCACCCGCCATCACAAGAGTGCAGCTCTTTGCTCTTGAGAAGGTTTGATCTCAGTGCATCACACTTCTCGGTAATTTCTCATGCTTATCAATTAGACTGGTTTAGCTGTTTAGTTACAGGGAAAGTGGAACTGTTCCTCGTAATGAAGACTGACAACCATTATAATTTCTATTTAAAGATGGACAGCATCTCCACAGAGGTCTCAGGTAGACTGTGCCAGATAACATCCGCAAAATGAAAGCACATCTCATTGTGATTTATGATTTACTTTTGTTGGAGTGGATACTTATGTGTAATTATTTAGATGTGCCATTGTTTGATGGTAGTTAAAAACTAAGGTGCTGTAAAATCCAATAATAAAAGTCATATCACACATTTTAGTAAAAA
The DNA here is from genome assembly GCA_027497455.2 of Sardinella longiceps. Classification (NCBI taxonomy): domain Eukaryota; kingdom Metazoa; phylum Chordata; class Actinopteri; order Clupeiformes; family Clupeidae; genus Sardinella; species Sardinella longiceps. The sequence goes on along the minus strand of JAODXP020001792.1, from coordinate 16,723 downwards.
CGTAAAAAAACGTTCCACTTCAGTCACAGGCAAATATGTGTAAGTACCTCCAAACTGCAAAGTAACACCTTTTTCCTTGCAAAAAGGCTTGTCTGATTATCCTTGACTTCTGTACGGATTAAGGTGGCATGTCATACCCACCTATTCCTCTTCTCATCTCCTGCCCACTTACTTTCCATCACCTACTTCTCTTCTTTTTTTTCTCTTCTCCCACTCTCTCACTCTTTTTCTCTCCCACTCCTTTCCTCTCTTTTCTCTGCTGAATTGGTGCATTGAGAGCTTTAATAATGATGTCATGCTGCTGTTTTATGAGGGAGATTGGCAGACCCACTGAGGCATATTCTACTGCTGCAGGTCTCACTCACTGATCTCCCAGGGCTGCATGACAGACAGAGCAGAGCTGCTCGCGATGATTTCATTTCATTTCATACCAGGCACACATACTCTACTGACTGGAAAATAATTTCATATTTCTGTGTACAAGATGCAGATATCTCAGTTATGCCAATGGCAACACAGTAGGCAATCCTACAGTAAAAGATACGATTCAAATGAGGTAATTGTAAGTACTTTAATGAAGATTGAGGACCTGCAATACACTGGCAGAACATGCCGCTTGGCCTGGCTTCTTGTTTATGTTTTAATTATTTTTGTAATTTTATTGTAGGACTATGCAATATTTTGTTTTATTTGTACTTTGTAAGGTACTTTATGGCAGGAATCAATGTTGTTTGACAAATTGTTGATGGCTGATATCATCTGGCTGTGATGGGCTGCGGCATCAATATCCATGAAGCTTCTGGAACAGCCTACTTCCTGATCTGGACTGTTGATGAGAGGTTTACCTTGTCTGGTATCAGAACTCAGTCGGAGCGAATGTAGCTTTGCTGTGCCCTGCTGTGTTTTTCAACCGATACCAATGAGCTAGCTTTCGGTCTACTTGAAAACATATGAAACTGTACTGTTCTTTTGTTGCATATCTTAGTAATGTAATCAAAGGTAAATGCAATGTCATTAGCAACACCTTGCTGGATTTCCTTAAAAACTGGCGGATGGGTCCATAGTTCTCCTTCACTATTCCCTTTCACATTTTATACTATAAAACAACTATAGTAATCGCTCTCACAACTTCATCAACTGTAAAATTGGTATTGTAATAGGCTATGCACACTTGTAAATATTGATGAAGCTCTACAGGTAATGACTTTTCTGTACTTCACATAGAGACAAAACTATTTTTGTCATATGAATCCAACAACTCATTCTTGTTGAGTATCAGTACCACACAAAACAACCCAAAGTAAAAAAAAAAAAAAAAAATTGTGTGCATTAGTGTTTTACAAGCAATATGCTGTATTCTGTTGAAAGGGTTATTCATTTCTTTCTCAGGCATTTAGAGAAAATTCACTTCTCTCGTCTTAGTGTTTCCTTGGTAACCAAAACCACAGGCCAAGATCTTGTCCTCTCACTCTGCTTTCTGATTTATTACCATTTTTAAAGACAATATGAGTGTAGCATTAAGAAGTGTTGGGTTCAACTTCTATTGAACAGTAAAATATTTTTGCTTGATAGATTGATGATTTACCCAAATATACGTTCTGCTACGAAAAATGTAATAGGTAGGTCTCCAGACTAAATATCACTTGTGATTTTTAGTTTGGCATTCGCTAGGCTAATGCAACACTGTAATCCTAGTTGTTTATTAAGTATCTGCTACCTATTGCACAACAAAGGCTTATCAGTTAACCTAAGTGTAGAGTTAGCTTAGACAGACCAGGCATGGATTGGCAGGCAAGCTTATTGACAGCAAGCTTAAAGAATGACTGATATTTGATTCTATTTAAGTCTCTTGGCTGCAGACTGCCAATCACTGTGACTGTTTACTTAGGTAGAGACTATGCAAATATCAATTAGTTTAAATCAGCTCCCTACTTAATCGAGGAGCCACATAGCATTTAATGAGTGATCTTTGAACCATCTAAATGTCAAACCCTGTGTTCTTCCATTATGTCGTGAGTGATGTGCATCAGAGCAAACCTTTGGCTTGAAATATTTTTTCTTACTCGTCTTTTCCCTCCCCTTACCCATTGAACTCGTTGAGAAGCACTTGCGTCCTGAAATGGCAGATGACAGTCGATTGCTGCCTGTCTGGCTGGTACCCATTACCAATTAATAATGGCTAATTTCACCTGACTCGGGGAAGATGATTGCCTTCAGATTTATTTCACAAAGCGTTTCAGGGAACAGAGGGACCAGTCAGCAGGTGTCAATTTCCACTCCCATAAACCTTTTTATTCTCAACTGGACAAAAATATTAAGTAGATTAACACATCCTTTTGTAACACAATGTATAATCAGTCCTTAAAGGTGTGTTATGTATCCTGTGATGCTTTCCTGGAGTACTTTTTACTATATTGCTTAAAATGACCTACATCGATTGCAAACCATTAATTAAATCCTCCAATGCAAAAATAAAATTTGTTAGTCACCTGTGGAACGAGCAGGACAGGAAAGACAACATCCAATCATTTTAAAGAACCAGCAAAAGCCATCTAATCATTTTAAAGAACCAGCGAAAATGATTGGGTGATAAGTCTGTCAAGCCCAACTGCCGTTTGTCCCTCCCCCTCCCCATTCATTCCTATACTCTGGAGGTGTGGCCTCAGGGGAAATCTAAAGACAGGGGATTGGACCCCTGAATTGTTTCTTTTCAAATGCCTACTGTTCTCAAACCGTTTTTCCCGATCACATACCCCACCTTTAATTGTAATGGTTAAGTTTATATTCTGCACCATGTGGAATTGATTTCTGCACTTTACAACAATTGCTATTAAGGGAACCGAAGTCACGCTAACTTCCGGATTAGCATATGGGACCTATAGAGCTGAGAGTGAATGGACAAATAAACGTGACTTTTTGGTCCACTTTGATTTATAACTTGAGTCACACATATGTTGCATGTGAATTTAAATGATAACCATTCATGCCAATCAAGAGCATGTTTGTTGTTTTATGGAACGTAACTTTTGAAGTTCGTCTACAATCAATTTATTTTTTTACGTTTGTGAAGCTCAAAATGTAAGTTTAAACATTATAAACATTATATGTGAAACCCACGACGCATACCAAAGCGGACCAGAAGTTATATGTATCTGTTCATTCATTTTAATAGGCTCGATAGGTCCGTATGCTAATGCGGAAGAGGGCGTGACTTCGGCTCCCTATAGATATCAGTACACTGAGTGAATATACATTATAATCTCCCAGAGAGCACCTGTGAAAGGACAAAAAATAATTCCTGAAAGAATTTCCTGTTTGAGTTCACAGGACACTTCTGGCATGCACCTCAGCATTCACTCCAGCCCTGTGGCCTCTTGTGTCTGCCCTGACCTGTGTTTGTTTGTGTGTGTGTGTGTGTGTGTGTGTGTGTGTGTGTGTGTGTGTGTGTGTGTGTGTGTGTGTGAAAAAACAGACTGGACATTTATACAACAAAATATTGACAGAAATGGAATTCAACAGTACAAGATGTAAAGTGCAGTATCAGGTGTTTAAAGTGCTAATGAGTTGTTGAATGAATGGACCTGTAGCAAAAGACACCTTCAATCTCCTTCCTGGCGGCAGAAATTCAGATTCAGTAAACAGTGGGTGTCCATGGTCACTGGATATGATTTTTGCTGCTCTTATCACTTATGAACTGCACAGGTTCATAATATTTCAGGCCAATTATTTCCATAGCTGTTTCATGAATATAGGCAAGTTTGTCTCTAAATTGGACAGTTAAGTTACCCCTTTATCCCATACGGCATCACCTTTTCCAGTGTGGCTCGGTAGAGAACAAGCAGTACTATTCAAACCTAGCCTGACACGCCAGACTATATCATAAGAATGTATAGTCTGAAGACCACTGATAGACTGTACCTCAATGGAGGGGCGGGTGATTGCGTTGTCTTTGAAACTGCCTCTCCACGTAATAGGCTAGCGTTCCGGCCAGTGGTACCAGCTGGTATATCAAACTTTTCCCGTAGCCCGTCGGTAACACGGCAAAGACATCTTTTTCAGAACGAAAAACTTCAGTGCACTTTCTTGTTTCACTTTCAAAGAAAATGACAAGTGCAATTCGTCCAAAACTAAAGCCAAAGACGATTCTGCTCTGGTTTGAGCTGGGCTGTCGTCATCGTACAAAGCCCGCCTTACGATTTCCTGTACACATACCGCGCTGTGATTGGTTATCCGCCGCCAGAGGAAGGATACAACGGGTTTCTATCAGTGGCCTCTAGACGTATCTGCTGTGCAAATTCAAATTTGCTACCGCTAGGGGTACGTCTAGAGTTCTAGGCTAATTCAAACCCTATACAGCCAGTCTTCTTAAAAAGTACAGTCTCTGCTGCAGTCGCGAACACAGAAAGTCAATAGGTAGTTGACTTTCAGATGGAGTATCATCCATCTGAATTTGTAGGATGAGACTTGTTGAATGGCAATGTCTTTGATTGCAGCAAGTTCATGGTCAAAAATGTTCCTTGGGTCAAAGACCATTTCTTGTGTTTTTTGACAGTTATTAGCACACCCCTTTATGAGGGAGTCTATTTCACTACAGTATGAAAGGTCCATGTCTTTTGTAGAAGACTCTGATTGGCGGCATTATCTGCATATTCAATAATGTAGTTATTGGAATGTGTGCTTCTTTAATCACTGGTATGCAAGGCACAGAGTAACGTATGTGACGCATTGCCTTGTGGATCTCTGTCTGGAACTGTGGAACTGTGTGGAACTTTCTGTTACAGAGAAAGAGTAAAACCATTTGATTAGGAGGGCACTGAGACGTGTGTGTGTGTGTGTGTGTGTGTGTGTGTGTGTGTGTGTGTGTGTGTGTTTGCATCTATGTGGATGTGGATGTGGATGTGTGTGTGTGTGTGTGTGTGTTTACAAATGTGTGTGTGTACTGTGTGCGCCCCCTCCTCCAGCTCATTTCATCCTTCACAGCTTCAGTGGCACAAAGACATGAAGCCAGGACTTCACAAGGCCATAAGCCACAGAGCTGAGAATGCACAACACATCAGCCTCCTGACAGATACCACTGCGCTCCTCTCCACACACCAGGCCCCCACAGAAAAGGCTTTCAGTGCTTTTATGATGTCCCGCCAATAAAGCCAAGTACCATTCTGGCCTTCCACTCCGAGGATCGAGGTAGCAGTAACTGCAAAACACTAATAATGCCCAATGTCTGAAGCAGGGCTGGGTTGATGTCAAGTTTCTCTTTTCTTCTTGTTGTTTTTTTGTTTGTTTATTCACTTGATCACTTTGGCTCATTTGCTAATGTGTATTTTAAAAGTGTGTCTGTTAGCATGAGACACATGTCAACACACGTCTGTTTAATCTCTCTGTTTGTTTAGCTCGTGTCAAAAGACTTTTTCACACAAAGGTTTGTAATCACCGTTATGAATAATTGAGTCAAAACATGTTTGGCACTTTGCACTGTCTGCTTCATTTCTCTTCATCTTAAGGCAACTCTGAGAATTTCACAATTGAATGGCTGAGGAGGAGAGCTGCTGGGGTGAGACAGACTACAGTGAGAGGTGGAGAAAATTATGGACCATTACATGTTTCTGCTTTGTACACCTGTAAAATATTCAGTGGGAAAGGTGCTTCATGAGGTGAATAGTTCTGTGCAGCCACCTGAAAAAATAGCATCAGAAAGCTTCTATATCAAGTTAAATATGACTGGAAATATGCAAGAGGTAAAAAGCCAGCTTCTGATGTCATTATTTTTTCTGATTCTTTTAACGCCTATCCTTACAACACACACACAAGGCTCATGCTATTTAGTGATGAAAATTATAGACATGCAAAGTAAATTTAGGATTAAACTAGCCTATTTAAATGTTATTTTAATACTCCAAATTACAAATGGAATTTGCAGAATTCTAAAATCTTGTTTAATTATGTTTTGTGTGTGTATTTATTTTAACAGATTTAACATTGATGCCTCATTCTCAATTTGAAGAAGCAGTAGAATTTCTCTGTACTTCACGTAAGCCTTGGCTAAATCCCCATCAGCATTTTACCATCAATATTCAGGACAAATACGAGCAGGTCCCCAGTAGCTATCTGCTACTGTAAGTACAGCTGAGCAATTTCATTACCATTTTACAACACGCACGCACACACACACACACACACACACACACACACACACACACACACACACACACACACACACACACACACACACACACACACACACACACACACACACACACACACACCTCAGACATGCCGTACTGACAGAGACTGTGTTCATATTTCATGAGCAAATGGGATCAAACAGTAAGCCCTGGCTTATCTGTGGGTGAGTCTCTGCTAGCCATTCCCAAGGCCTTGGCCTTACCTTGTGTGGCTCATAGAACTGCATGCAAACACGGCAGCCCAGCCCAGCCCAGCGCTTTCATTATTTACACCATGACCTGGTCAGCTGTTCATCTGGAGCTTCTTGGCCTTACATGAAAGCGAATGATGGGAAACATGGAATCGAAAGGAACATGAAAAGGAATTGTAACATTTATGAGTCCTTATATATCTGGCTTGAAAGATTTGTTTTAAGTCTCACTTTGTTTTTATGTACTGTATGTTTACTTAGGCTCTTGTGTACTGTGCAGCTTTCATAAGATCCAAACACATGGCTTAGACCAACAGGACAAACTCTAAAAGATGACTCGGTTGTTAGTGGTGTTGATGTTACAGAACAGTTATCATAGTTCCAGTTTTATTTGCCTTTTTGTTGTGCTAGCTGGTATTACTACACAGGAAAAATAGTTCCAGAATGTTCAAAATGCCTCAAAAACATGAAAAAAAAATAAGTCACGACGATGATATCCGTGACAGGACCAATCATCAAAACTTTGGTGTCAATTTCATCCTAGACACTCCAGAAAAGGGGCTACACATGCTATAAACCTTCCTTTAACTTCACAGTGGGGTACTACCTGTTAGTATCATTGTTTCAAGCAGGCTGTAATACTGTATCCTGTATATAACGGCTTTGTAATTATGTACTCCTACTAAAATAAATCTATGATACAAGCCTATTTCAGAACCAGACCATTTGACCAGATATGGCTGTAGCAATACGATATAAAGAAAACATATGTTAAAGATATCCCTTCATAGACATTGTATTATATGTCCACCTTACCAATCACAAACCCCATCCATGTTTGCTCTTGCCGTCTTTGACCAATTTTGACCAGAACAGCAAGTGACTTGAGGCAGGTCAAGTATTTCTTATCTTCCATTGAGAGCAAATGATTGGCCACCCAATTCTATAAATATCAACAATGATGGTTTGCCAGATGCGGTAGCAAGTGTCTTTGTGTGTTATGACAGTCATACATTGCTCAAATCGATAAGGAGCAATAAGGAACAGCAGGCATCATCATCATCTATGCCAGTGTGGAGAAGGTCATTGACTCAGTGACACAGACTCGGACAGGCAGGCATGCCTCACCAGCATTCACAGGGGGACCTCAGCCATGGACCATGGAAAAACCAGAACCTCTGAACACCACCAACTCCACAAGCCGATAGCATCATTGGTGCCATTCTTGCCGTCGTGATGAAGATTTTCCCTCAGCACAGCATTCAAAGAGTTAAAGGATAATTAGAGGGCCTCCGCTCCCACCACAGTGTCCGTCCTCCCTACCTACAGATGTGTACACCAGATCCAGCAAGCCACTGAGCAGCTTTTCCACATTGATATCAGCATGTACTACCCATTGACATTAATCAATGGACTGTACTTAATTAATGGACTCAACCCCCCCTACTATTGCCCATACCTATAGGCCTAAATGCCTACTATCACCACTGAACACCAAAAAACTGTGAATGATCTTATTTGCCTTGAGGTGCCTTGAATAATGGACAGCATCACTGTACCTTACAGTAAACCATGAGAATATTACATGTGCTATATTTGTGTGGGAAGCTGTTAATCAAATACTAAGTCCAGCTTCACACTGTAACTTGAAGTTTCCAGCTTTTCACCAAGGTGACAATAAAGACTGGTTGAAATGATTCTAATTTGTTGCTAAGACTGTAGGAGTGAGAAATGAAAGGATTTTATCAATATCACAGCACATACTATATACCCTTGGCCTACTAGTAAGGTGACCACATCAGCTTAGAATGAAGTAAACCATGTATAACTGTGTTATCTACTTCATCCATTGACCATGGTCTGAAAAACATGCCGGCATTGATCAGAAGATTTAACAATGATGGATGCAAGTTCAGTGAATTGAAGTATTCGATTCTTGGTCCTACTCTATTCCCAGTTCTCGATTCCCACCCCTTGGTGGAAGTAAAAAAGAATCAGGATAGGATCATTTTTTACGACAGTATGATAAGATAAAATAACTACTGTGGTTGTGTATTTATTGTAATAATTATTTTTCAGTAGCTTATTGATTTCTACTTGCTAATTATGACCGCCGCTGCGTAGCAAGCGTAGCGGTCATATAATGATTGTCAAAGTTTTTTTTTTTTTTTTTTTTTTTCTCCCGTCATCTACTTCCTGAATTTTTGGTCAACGATTCCCGGGACACCGTAACACCGGGGCACATGAAACTTGGTGGGCATGTAGCCCCTGTAGACTTTTACGGAAAAATTTCGTTTGGTCCCCGGGGGCCACTCCATCTTTGCGTGGCCCCCCTGTGAAACCCCAAAAATGCAGTTTTTCCTAAAAAAGTACCTGACCCGTGACATTTAGGATGATGAAATTTTTATGGAATGTTGGTCTCAAGAGCCCACATCAACTTAGCTTATAACCAGTCATTTGTGATTTGCACCCCCATGGTAAAAAATTAAAATCCAATATTATACTGCTTTAATTGCCCCTATCTTTGGATCAGATGCTAAGAACTGCACCAAATTTAATGTGTATGATGAACCTGACATCCTGTGGGAATATGTCAAATTTTGTGGGATTTCATCCATGGGGGGCTATAAAATAAATGAATTTATATGTACATTTAATGACTGTACAACTATTGACCAGTAGATGGTGCTATTAAGTGAATGGTCACTGGGTTACAAAATTCAAATAATCATTTACATTATATGTGCTCTATATAAGCCGTTCAGGAAAAAACCTTGAATATATTGAATGAAACTCCGAATATATTGAATGAAAGAAAGCCTTGAATATATTGAATGAAGTCCCGAATATATTGAATGAAACTCCGAATATATTGAATGAAGTCCCGAATATATTGAATGAAACTCTGAATATATTGAATGAAAGAAAACCTTGAATATATTGAATGAAACTCCGAATATATTGAATGAAGTCCCGAATATATTGAATGAAACTCCGAATATATTGAATGAAACTCCGAATAGGCTATATTGAATGAAGTCCCGAATATATTGAATGAAACTCTGAATATATTGAATGAAACTCAGAATATATTGAATGAAACCCCGAATATATTGAATGAAGTCCCGAATATATTGAATGAAACTTGCCTCATCCGAGGTCAGTGCCAGCGGCCGTCTTATGTGTGTCACAAGTATGGAAATGCCTGTGACCAGTCAGTACCGCTTGGGTGGAGTGGTTGGCAATGAATGAGTAAATGAAGCAAAAATATTAAATAAATTACAGTTTTATTAATAATTTCATTGATTGCAGCTGCAAGGTAAAATAGTTTAGTTAAGTCACAGTCAGTTATTTTGGCCGAGTAGTAATTAATCCAGCCACGTTACCACCACCAGTGAACAGCACAGGAAGCAGCAACGATCCCACTGAAGCTAGCTGCTACACCAACCTTCAGTGGGATCGTCGCCGCTAGCTAGCTGCTACGCTAACCTTCAGTGGGATCGTCGCTGCTTCAGTGGGATCGTCACCGCTAGCTAGCTGCTACGCCAACCTTCAGTGGGATCGTCGCCGCTTCCTGTGCTGTACAGGTGGTAACGCAGCTGGATTACTACTCGGCCAAAATAACTGACTGTGACTTAACTAAACTATTTTACCTTGCTGCTGCAATCAATGAAATTATTAATAAAACTATAATTTATTTAATATTTTTGCCTCATTTACTCATTCACTCCACCCAAGCGGTACCAGAGATCCTTCTTTACGGAGATAAATCATGAGCACCCACTTCCTGGATTCATGAGGCTAATGGCAAATAAGGTAGTTCTGGGCGGCGCTCGAATTTATGCAGTGGAGAAGCTCATTCTGTAACATTGAAGTCTATGAGAGAATCCAAGAATTCCACCGAAATTTCTGGACTTTCATTCAATATATTCTGAGTTTCATTCAATATATTCGGACTTTCATTCAATATATTCAGAGTTTCATTCAATATATTTGGGACTTCACTCAATATATTCGGGACTTCATTCAATATATTCGGAGTTTCATTCAATATATTCAAGGTTTTCTTTCATTCAATATATCTGGAGTTTCATTCAATATATTCAGGACTTCATTCAATATATTCAAGGTTTTTTTCCTGAACGGCTTGCCATAGTGCTCATATATAACTACATACACACAAGCACACATGCGCACGGGTACACACACACACACACTACATACTGTACACCAGTGTTTCTCAAACTGTGGGGCGGGCCCCACTAGTGGGGCGCAGACACATGACAGGTGGGGCGCGAGACTTCTCTTTCCGATTGTCTGACGGCCACATCATGCCCCTCGAATTCACAGTTATTCGTCAGATACGTGCATATGACAGTAAATTGAGCTTTCCAATGGCCAAATGCTGTGATGAGGGGTTAAAGGGAAATTTGGCTTCGAATTAGTAACATGAAAATTCTAACATTGACAAAAATCCTGTATTCGCAAAGTATTCCTCACAGAGATATTGAGACAGGTGGGGCGCGAAAATTCTCTGCCCTCCAAAGTGGGGAATGACAGAAAATGTTTGAGAACCACTGCTGTACACATAAGCACACATGCGCACGGGTACACACACACACACATAAACACACACACACACACACACTCTTATACTTGTACACAAAAGCAAACTCACTCATGCAGACACACATTTATAACATGAGAGAGATACAAACAAGTTGACAAGCATCATATATATACAGAGAATGTGCAGAACTGAGCGGCGGTCATATTTTGTACCGCCAAGCGGTACATCTAGTTTATTGAGCATGTTCAATAGATTTTCTTCTACTGAAAATTGAAACAGGGCCATATACCCCATTAGCTACCACTTCTTATCACACATTATATTCAAGTTAGTCCTTGACAATTAAAACCTATTGCAAACTCTTGTCTATGGGCCACTGTATGCTAGGCCCACTGACCTGAAACACTACTCTTTGTTCTCATCTAGAAATAGCCAGCAAGCGTTTGTTTTGACAGTGCATTTTGCCTTTGACCTCAGACAAAATTATTAACTTTTAAAAGCAACCTCCAAGTTGCTGTGCTTTTCTGTGTCTGCAGTGAAATGCACTAAAAGCCTTGAGATATATGAGCTATGACTAATCCGTGGGCCCTTTGAGACGCCAAGAAATGAATGAACAAATTCTATAAAAGGCACATTTATTATGCATTTTCTTATTTCATGCATTCTATTCTTGTGCCCTCCTCTCTGGTTCCTCCGGCTGCTGTGGCCTCTAGCATCTGACTGGGCTTTAAAACACCTAGGGGACTGGCAGGCCTTCAGCAACTCTGAAATGTCATCAATAGTGTGATAACTGATTTATTTATGGAGACAAACTGTGTATTATTTTCATCCATGAGACCTTTCTGCTGATAATGATGTGCAATGTAATTACAGGTCAGCTGTCCATCAATCGTGGGTGGAAATCGTACATGTGTATCCTGTCAACACTTCCTGCACTTTCTATGCTAACATAGTACAAGGTACTGTATGTCCCAAGTGTGACACCATAACACAAAGCAAAAAAAAGCTAGTTCTTTTGGCCCACCTTTATAAGTAATCACTACACTGCTGCAAGATAGTACTGCAAGATATCTCACTTGAAGATAGAATGCTTCTCTTTTATAAAGAGAGTCACATGGATGTTTATAATTATAATATGTCTTTTTACTTTTAATTGGGGCGTTAGCTATAATGTACTAATGCAGCTTTTAGGGATCCACATGTATTATTCACACATTTCTAGTCATTATTTTCTGTCACTGTTATAAATTGAATAAAAAACAGTACCATTTCATCTATCAAAACTTTCATGTGGTAATGACTTTACAGAAGCTCTTGAACAAAGAATACCAATGTAGATATGTGAATAAGTAATGCTTCATTAATGTTGTCAGTGCCGTTGGTACGAAAACAAAGAGCACGCGCTACACGTAGGGCACTTTTCCCTACAGTAAATACAGTAGCTAAATTCAGTCGGTACTTATTAATGTTCATTAAGTTCTGTGTTCTATTGTCGCATGAGGGATATGGAAATTCCCAGAGACCAGCTCTGATATGAAAGATTAAAGTTTATATGATGAAATTGATTTGTTGATATAGCAGTGCCATTGTACTGCAACACATTATGTTGTTCTACCTACCTTGGTCAGTATACAATGATCTTTACTACAACTTTCAAGCTACATGATGGTAATATTTAATTAGCATAGCCTATGGTTTTATGAATTTATGCAAGCAATAGCGCAAGACTTGCATTAAAACAAAACATAGCCGACCCTCTGCTGACACAAGGATTTAGTCGCTTACAGGGCTCTCAAACTATTGGACTGGGGACCCCTTGTGGAGCAGATTTTTTTTCAAGGACCCCTCATTATGCTTTTGAAGTCTTATTCAAAAAAACATATTTTGCTTATACCACAACAGTGTTAACCTTTGGCCAGTTTTATTACATTTGGCAAAAAATGATAGTTTAGGAGTCCTCATGATGCTTTTAAAGTCTTATTCAAAAAACATATTTTGGATGACATGTTGAAAGTTGTAACATGAGGAATATAATTTAGTAATGCACAATGATGCACTGAAGTTTTCACAAGCTACTTTTTATGAAACCTCAGAGATTTGTTCCATAGTAATGCTCTGATAAATGAATGTGTCTTTGTTTAGGAATCTTCAAAAGCGCCATAATTCATTGGACCAAATTAGACTGTGGTGGTGTTTACTGTGAGAATACCAAATCGTTAGGTACATCGTACATCAGGTAAATCGTTGTTGACATAGTTCCTCTTCAAAAAGCAATTAAGGGAATGGTTATACATGGAAATCTTTGATAGATGAATTAATTCACACCAACAACAAGGGAAATAGATTACAGAGAATTAGTTTATTCATTCATTCAGTGCAATTCCTTAACAATACGTTATCATGTCATGTCTGTCTGTTTGAGGCTGATATGACTCATTCTTACTTTGTTTGAAACAAATATACTTTATTGCTGCTTGTCAACCAACTCCTAGAGGTATGTTGCAAGATCAAATGAACCGTAAGAAAAGTAGGTCATCTGTCTGACAGGAGTAGGTATGGGAAGTAGTTTCTTGACTCATCAGGTATTAGCAGACTCTATTTACAAAGCAATGGGAGTCTGTCAGTCTGATGTTTGTGCTTGTGACCCGCTGAAGAAACCTGACTTTAGAAAATATCTATTCTAACATACCACACGGTTCAAGAGCAGTGGTAGCATAGTGGTTAAGGAACCTGGCTAGCATGCTAGTAACCTTGTAATTGTTTGGTTTGAGTGGCGTGGGATCCTGGCTTACTGGTTGTGCCCTTGAGCAAGGCACATGACTTTTAGCTGCTCTAGGGGTGAGTAACCTTGAACAAATTGATAGTTGACAAATAAGATGCTTTGGATAGGGTCTGCTAAATATAAATGTTCCAACAGTGAAGATATGTTTAAGAAATGTTTATGTGACCTTGATCAGGACTAAGCAAAAGCACCTTTTCTGTAGTTCCCTAGCAATGGCAATCAAAATCCTCTCTCTTTGATTTTAAATTTTGGATTACAAATGGAAATCCGTATTTGGTGTGTTTGCAGTCTCTGCATGAGTATACAGCGGTAAGAGTGTGGTTTGTTCTGTCTTTCAATAATCCATAAAATAGCTATTCAATCTTACCAGCTGTACTACAAATGTTTTTTTTTTTGTGTAGGCTATGGCTGGTTTAATTTGAACATGGCTTGCCATCTAATAGCAATGACAAAAGCTACCTGCTACTTTTTCACCACATTGTTCCTTCACAGTGGAAGGTGGGGTGATTTAGAGTGGTGTTCTACTCACCCACTGTACAGATGAACTCCCTTATCTTCATGAAACAGCCTGGTGTGCCGCTGATATTTTCATTTCTCCAGGACTTTGACTGACAAGGGCAAAGCCTCCCCAACCCCAAATGTGTTTTAGACTGCTAACCCTGCGCGCCATGTGGCTCTTGAAGAGAAACAGTGGGACAGACATCCCTTGGTGTGCTGCTTGACGAAGGAAGGCACGTTCCACACTCTGGGGGCCATCAGGACCTCTCCAGCCCCTAGACTAGCAGCTCAGTCTGATTGGCAGGAGGTGTGGGAGACAGGTGGGAGTTAGCCAAGCCCAGAGTCACATGCTAACATGGAGAGAGAGAGAGAAGAGAATGGAGAGAAAAGTTTACCTTGATGTAGGGCAGTGAAGACTATTGGCTGCACTCAGATTGGATGTGTGTTTTGCAATGAAGATAAGCTTTCATCACTAGTATTTTTTATAATATTCTAAACGGGACCTTCTGTCAAATTACTACGCAATAACTTGAATGTACGTGAACAAATTATTCAATCAGCATGTGAGATTATGATTAGAAAGAAAAGGGGGCTGTCTTGTGGACAAACAAAACAGATTTTTTTTTCTTTTTACATTGTAATATGACGGCTCTTTGGTTATATATTTGTTTGTTGCATTTCTAAAACAGATGCACTTTTATAGCATGGTATGGGCAGCACTGTTTTTTAAAATCAAAATATCGCTTTTTATAAATACCCAGATATGTGTGTCTGTGCTCATGGCCTTAATTAGCACCTAACTGTGCATATAGGGACTAACTAATTTGGAAACTTTTTTTTTTCTGAGAATCAGTTCTTTGCTGATGTGTTGAGAACAGGCTTTTCCAGGAAGATTTTCTATCAGATGGCTCTCCATTGACACACGAAAGCCCGCTGTGTATTTGCATTTTAATGTGGGCCTACTGTCATCACACCTGTCATTATTTTCCATGACACACACCTGTATGGACTGCTGAATGATGTATCACCTGTCATCTTATCGCTCGTTTCCAGGGAGGCTGTAACGCCCTGTTCCCAAGGCCCATCTTATTTGCCACCACCTCCCTCCTCCCCTCTTCCTCACCATCTCACAGCATGAAGATGAAGGGATGAGCAGGTGTGATAACCTGGAGGAGGGGTGGAAGGAGAGATTGGAAGGGAGGGAGGGTGGAATGGAGGAGGGAGGGGGAGGCTGTGGTCTCTCTCTCCCCATCTCCTCACCCCACCCCACCCTACCCCACCCCTGCCCTACACTGCTGTCAAAGAGGCATCATCGCTCGGCTGTCATCCGAAACCGCTGAGGTTCGGCTGGCCAGGTCCTATGAGTACGGCAGAACAGGAGACAGCTCTGCTCTCCTTTCCTCTCCTTCCTGCTGTCATGTTTCAAACCTATAGCTGCACGGCATATAAACCAGCCCGTCCTGGGCTCACAGTCCGCTGCCACCACACGTTATATAACTGCATGAATACAACAAAGCTAAACGCTCTGCTTCATCCTATAGCATTATTATCCTCTTACATGTACTCCCAAGTGATGGGAGCATGCAAATCATTTCTGTCCTCATAATAAATGCCGATAAAAGACAAACGGGTGTTTCAATAACTCAACATCTTTTCTTCATGGTCAACCGCTGGACCATCTGTCTCTTCTCTTCACTCTGTTCCCCCTGCAGTATGACGTCTTCATGAACATAAAAATAAGCTGTAATTTATTATGCGTCTCATCATGCAGTCTGAACTGGCTTGTTCTCTCGGTCCAACACCGGGAGCTCATTGCCTCCCTGGCACCTCTGTCTCTGCCTTTTTAAAGGAGGGGGAAGCATATTCATGATTTGTTAGCGTCCCCCCCATCCTTTCCCATCGCCCCCAACCCCTGTGCTCAGCTGGCCAGCTGTCAGGGCTGATTTGGGCTGATCGCGGCAGAGTGGTGGAACATCCGGTTTAGTGCCGGCCTCCTATCCTTTCATCTTTCCCTCCGCTCATTGGCCTCGCCGTCCATTATTTATTTTCTCAACAGGCATGACTTCCTGCTGTGGTTGCATAGAGTTTACATCACCCTCATTCGGCGAGAATATTAAGAGAACAATTTGGATGAAGAAGTGCTTCTGTACTGGAAAAGGGAGGCACGTGGAGAGGGGATGAAAAATGTGTGTGTGTTTTTGGAGGTGTGGGTCCAGAAACAAGCCATATGTGTGAGTTAAGATTTATTGATATCTTTTTCACAGCAGGTTGCTTTGATCTAGTTTATTCCTGCGCAGTTCTAACGATCAGGTGAGCCTACTAAATAATGCTGGCAAAGCAGAAGTTTGAATCAAAAAATGAGCATTTGGACATTTCTGAGGAGTTTATATCCATGATGCTTTTACAGCAAAATATATAATCTCTTTAAGGGACTTGCATGTAAATTAAAACAGAAAATCCCATAGTACGGTTTATTTTATACACTGTATCAAAAATAACT
>JAODXP020001790.1:0-24669 GCA_027497455.2 Sardinella longiceps | reverse complement strand
CACTACTGACCCTCCAACAGGAGACAACATGGCCTCCTGGCCAGGGACACAGTCATGTTAGACATGACAGTAGTCTTCATCACACTGACCTTAATGTACTCAGCTGTTTTATCACAGGTGACTTTAGCTTCCTCAAAGTCCTTCAGCTTCTCCTGTAGAGGCTGCAGTTTGGCCTTCAGCTCCTCCTGAAATGAATGTTTTTAGTGTGATGGTTAAGATCTCATATAACGGAATCAACTTCAGACAGGGAGAACGTTCACATAGTTACTCAAACCTAGTCAGATTTGACATAATCATCTCTCTATGAGCAGAAAACACATTTTAAAAAATGTCCTTCAAGGCGTGCTATTACAGTAAATTGTGCCTGTGTGTGAAATAGCTAAGACGCAACAGTGCCATCTACAGTTGAAAAGGTGACCATGCAAGACTGTAGAAAGGCGCACAAGATAATAATGCTCAGGCCTACCTTGATCTCTGCTGATGCTTCATCAATGGGACTGAAGATGTGATTTCTGTGAGATTTTGAGTCTCGACACACCAGACACACAAGCTGTTTGTCATTCTGACAGAGGAGCTCAAGTTTTCTTTTGTGCAGTTTGCAGAGGATATTTGTCCCCCCTCTCTCTTCCAAGACAGTCTCAGACAGAGCCTCACACAGGTTCCTTAAAGCCAGATTTGGGTGGATTAAGCTATTTGATGATTTCCTCCTACAGAGTGGACATTCCTTTGTTTCTTTTGATTTCCAGCACTTCTCCAGACAGTCTCTACAGAAACTGTGACTGCAGGTCAGGATAACAGGATCCTTGTACATCTCAGTGCACACAGGACAAGATGTTTCATCCTCCAACTTTGAAGCCATTTCCAACGACTACAGACTAGAGAATACACAGTGTCACAAGCTTCCCTCTTGTAATGGCTGCTGGACAAACTTTACTTTCACTTTCACAGCTTTGGTAAATCTACTGTCTCTGAGTCTTTGTGTTTCCTTTATGCAAATATCGCAGACACCAAACACCCTCTTCCACATTATTAACAAATCCAATCTGAATACTCCATTTATCCCCTCATTTCTCACATACCACAGTAGTTGTACAGTTGAACGTTGAACTGAGCAGCCTTCTGTCACTGAGCTTCACTTCCTTCTTCAGTGAGTCAGCGGGAGGGACCAAGATAAGCTAAGAGCTGATTTGTCAAAGCCAACATTCCATCACAGAACCAGCACCTATAAGCACTGTCTGATCTCTAGACTGAAGTTCTAAGTCCAAGGAGTGTATTCTTACCCAATGATTCTTACTCATAGACATCAGCAAGCATGTTTAGTGATTTGAGGGAAGTGTACAGACAGTACAACTAGCCCACATCCAAATTGTAGGAAAGAGATATAATATATAAGTTGTTTATGTTTAATGTTGTTGTCCTGCAGTTTATTTTTAGTGCAGCAGTGTCCTCAAACTGAACATTTTCAAAACAGTTACAGTAAAACACAGGCCTACAGTGGCACTCAGGATTATCTCAACAAGGACTCTGACCGTGCCAAAACTTTTGAACAATGCAACAAAAGCAGGTTTGGCCTTCAAACTACTTGCAAACAAACCTCTATGAGCACTTCCCATTAGGCATTAATTATCAGTGGACAACAAAATACAGCACTAAGTGTGAATCAGTGCACCACTGCTTGTCATTGTAGCCTATTACTGTAGCTGGTGTCATGCCAGTGCCATTTGTTATCTTTCTAAGGGCTGTTCCAAATTTGCCTTCTTGCAAAGAATTAAATCCAGAATCTAGAATTTTATTGATTCCATGAAATAATTTTTTCTTTCAAACATAATCCCTTAAATTCCTTGGTCTTCCTTGCCTCTGTTCAATGCAAAATCACAAGTTACAAACTGTTAAACTTTGGAAGTCAGGATTGGTTTATTTGATTAGATTTGATCAGAGTACAGATAATACAGTAAACAGCCTGCAGCACTTAATTACAGTAACATTTCAGATCACAAGATTATTCGGCCGTTGAGAATATACCTAACCATGTGTTTACGTTTTATAGTAAATGAAATATTCCCAATTGAAATTTATTATTAATTCAATTTAATTTGCAATTGTATAGCCCAATATCAAAATATCAATGTTTAAATAAAAATGCAGAATATCAAAAGGCTTTGAATGAATGTGATGACAGAAACACTTGCAACCCAGACAGACTGACTACTGTGACCAATCAGAGATTCCCCTTCAGCCATGACACAGTTCAGGTCACTCCTGACTTTAGAGCTGTTCAGTTTATACACAGTGTCACACCAGAGACTACCTTCACTCTTCTTCTCTGAGACCTCAGAGACTCTAAAGGTCTCATATGGAGGAATCAGCACTTTCTTTTCTGCTGGGGTTGCTGAATACTGTGAGATATCAGCACCATAGCAGGTTTGAATTTCAAAACAGGACACATCCCCAGATTTCTTGGCCTGTGATCTGATTGGGGAAGTGAATGCAAACGAACCGAATCGGATCTCTGAGCCCTTAAGATCTTTTGTGAATTGGTGTTTGCTACCACGATACGTAGTAAAGCAATTTTTCTGATGTTTCTTCAGATCCTGTATTGCCATTGTTAACCAGTAATAAAGAAAATACCACTCATATGTCCCAGCTTTGTAGTCGTTTTTACCAGTACAAGTAGCAGCATTAAAATTCTCATGTATGGTTAGATTCTTAACTCCAGAATAGGTATAGACATACAAGGCAATGGAGGAGTTCAGTTCCATTTCCTGTCCTTTCACACACTCGTTCTGTCCGTGAGTCCAAGCGTCCTTAAAATCTTTGTCTGATTTTTTCTTCTCTTCTAGTGACTTGTACACCAAGGGCAGCATTGTCCCGTTGCAGTTTTCATATTTGTCGTCAACAGACTGCAGTTCCATATTTAGTGAATGCAACTGCAACAAGAAAACTTATTGATTAGTATTTTATTTTATTCTATTCTATATTATTAGTAACTAGACAAACATAATGGCCTTTTCTACTGAGGAAATATAATATTCTCTTAGAGACTGTTCAGCAGGATACCTGTTCAAGGGCAGCTCCAGATGTGGAGAGGAGGAGGACAGCAGCAATCATCATCCTGAAATCTGTCAACAAACTGCAGCCATATTAAAAAAAATAATAATAAAAAAATGTGAAGCAGGCGCCTATTTCCCAAAAGCAGTTGCTAACTTAGTTGCAACTTAATTAGTTGGCAAAAGGAAATTGCATTACAACCAATATAGTTGCTAATTTGGTTAGCAATATGCTTTTGTGAAACACACGCCAGATGTGTAAAATAACATGATCTGAGTTGACAGCAGGTAAAATATTTTCTGCAAAATATACTGTATGAGTCTGACGTACAAACATGCTTGCATTGCATGCATTTTTTTCTGAGAAAATCGAATTTAGTATGCGGAAATAACATTTACATTTATACAATTACATTTATACATAGAAGATAGGCCTATACATTTGTCGTTGTTGTCAAGTTTTGATTACTTCTGGACCAGTCTTCCCTAGGCTGGTTTGCAAACAAATCCAAATGGCAGATCCATCATTAAGAAGTTGCTAGTTAGTTAGTTAGTTAGTTAGTTGGTTGGTTTAGTTACTGTAGTTGTGTAGTGACAGCCTGAAGTCACAAACTGAAAAACAACTAACCTGACACTGTCATGACGAGAGCCTTACCTACACTGTTGTACTCCAGTGCAGTAGATACTGTACAAACGATCGGAGTCTTTCAGTGGAGGAGCTGGGAAATAGGAGCTGCTGACTCCTCTTATACAAAGACAAACAAACTTGTGACACGACACCACTTTTCAGTTCCCATAGTTCTTTGTTCTATAAACTGATCCAGTCTTTTTTATTAGATAATTGAAGTTTACATGGAGAACATGAAAAAGATTTCCTGGTGTGCATCTTCCATATGATCCATCAGAGAGAGAAAGGGAAAGATTTCACAAGGATTGCAGGCAGGGCAGGCAGGGCTAATGACTAAATTCAGTCATTTAAAATAGAATCACATATACAGTATGAGCATGAGGAAGTCAAACAAGCACACACTTCAGTCAAAAGTAATTTAAGACAATTAACAAACAGGAACCATTGACCACTGTCCTTTGGTCACATTTCTGATCATGTACTTTTTGTAACACTCTCTGCTCCAGAAATTAAACATAACATAACATAACACCACATAACATAACATAACAACCATTGCAAATAATGAAATATTTAAGGAATAACAGACATGATATATTCTATCTGGCAATTGACAGTATAATGTAGGTACATGTGTTGCACTGTAAAGTATATGGTAACGCAGGACATGTGAAGCTGGTGGTGATCTCAGAATGAGAGTCATGTCCTAACCCACGTGCTTCCCTCACACTCTGTCAGCAGACAAGAGGAAGGAGCTACATCAGACCTCTTTGTTTCTTTATTATTCAGCAAACAGTAATGTTACGTGAGGAATGTAAGACACCTACACACAGATGCAAGCACACTAACAACAGGCCAAAACCACTAGCAGAGCCATTACTGCTCAATGATAATTTTTGCCCTCAATAGCACCTTCCAGGTTGTACTGCCTGGAAGCCTCTATACCTTAAAAATGTACGTATGTCACAGGATAATGTGGGTGGGGTCCCACTGACATTGGAAGCCACAATGAGAATGGATAATTGTGGAAATTAAGAGAGACAAGTTGGCAGCTACTTTGCAGCTGAGAACAATGAAAAATGCTTTTATTGATTAAATATGGGTGACCTGTCATAGTTTACAGGGAAATCCTCAATGTGTTGACTGCTGGTGTCTAGTTACCTGGTGCATGCCGCCATGAGAAACAGCCTGTTCTGAACATTAAAGCCAAATACTGAAAAAGGGCGTAATATGACCCCAAATGTTCTGGGAGATGTTTTGCTGTGACTTTTTAACCCAATCAGAATATAATGTAACAGCAAACAGTTATATTACTTTTCAGGGGTGTGTTTCACAGTCGCTGACAAGTTGCAACCAACAACGCAACTAACTTAGTTTGCCACTACCAAATGTAATGGTTTTGGGAAAAGCTGACCCTCAAGTCTATCTTACATTGACTGAATGTCCCACTAGATGGCAGCATTTCATCATGGAGAGGTGTGGTGTTTGGAAAGCAGAATTTATCACACACCTACACGAAACCTGCAAAGTGACTCAAATATTTCAGGACCATGGATACAGAAATGTAAATCAAATTAGAGGAGGGCTGATTAACTTCACGCAACATTCGTAAGTTCATTCTAAGGTTTTTTTTTTTTTTTTGTGTGTGTGTGTGTGTGTGTGTGTGTGTAGTCTGTCTTGTATGCTACAGAGTGAAATGATCACGCTTGGAGGGGAAAAAAAACACAATCTGTCTGGATGCATACATTTATTAGAATTCCCAAAACAGGAAAAATGCCACATGAAGCAGACAAACCAGACATAGAATTCAAGTTACATTTTGCATTATAATCCTTAGTGATTACTTTTACTCTGAAATGGATTCTTCATTGCTTAATTCTCAAGAAGCAACCATAAAGCAACCGATAGAAAAAATATTAGCGACACTCAATATGTTTTTCTTAGTGTAGGAAAGGGCTATGAATGGAAATGATAAAACAGACAATGGGCACTCAGCAAGAGAGTGGTGGCATTTGTGAAGAATCAGCTAAATCAGTTAAGATTTCGCCTTTGCACAGTTCAGGTTACTTTTGGTCCCTGAGCTTTCCAGCTCATACACAATTTCACACCAGGAACCAGGTTTGTTTATCTTTGAGACCTTAAATTTCTCATATGGAGGAACCAACACCTCTTCCTCATGTGGAAAAGCAGAATAACTTTGGATACTGGCCCCGTGGCATGTTTTGTACTCAAAACAAGTCTTACTTCCATATTTATTTGCCTCTTTTTGGCTGAGGGAAGTGGATGTGAACATAGACAATCGAATTTCTGCATTCAGAGTAGGGGCTTTGTAATTTCTGTCTGTACCACGAAACGTTTTTAGACAATCTTTTTGGCCTTTCTTTAGCGTCTGTAGGGCATGTGTCAATAAAAAATGAAGAGAATACCACTCGTATTTGTCTTTTGTATAGGCTTCTTTACCACCACTAGTAGCACGATTCAATTCTGAATATATTTTCAATGTATTGTTAGTATAGACATACAAAGGTCTGCAAAGTGCCTTTTCCTTAGGATGATTTTTATTGCACCACTCTTCTGCTTTCTTCAAAGCATTGTCAAAATTTGACCTCTTCAGTTCTTCTTTTAGATATTTGCTCTCTACCAAGCCTGACATTTTGTCTATGCAGCCAGTATACTGATCATCAACTGACTCCTCTGCCATATCCATTGAATAGACCTGCAGCAAAACACAACGTTTTAACTTAAAACTAATCATAGGTGTGATATATTGTGTGATGATACAGTACATAGGTGCGATGTATTCTGTTCTACTGAGATTACCTTATTGGGATCCTTGGAGGAAGGGGCAACTCCGATTGTAAAGAGGAGGAGGAGAAGGAGGAGGGGAGTAAACTGCATCGTTCTGCCTGAACGCTGTGAATAAAAGCAACCAAAGATAAGATAATTTATTAGTCTCACAATGGAGAAATTTGCATTGTTACAGCATCCCAGACAGACAGAGGCAGCCATCAAACTTCATCCACCCATTCATCCATCTGACATACTGTACACACAGACACACACACACACATCAGTCTCCCATGTCACTACCCACACCACAGGATAATAATACTGAATAACTGAGTACCTAATCAGTATACAATATCAGAGTAGTGTATTAACAATAGCTACCTGTGTCAACAGCCACAGATAAAATGCAGTCATACTACAGTACATCACAAAACAGTCAGGTATAAATAAATAATATCAATGAAACAGGTCTAGCTCTAGTGTAAAACATGATCTTTTCTGATGACGCGATGATGATTAAATCACCCACACCCACATACACTCCTGGATGAATGTAATGTACTTAAGTTGACAGAGAAAGACCTGTAAAAAATGGGTTAAGGGCAGAGACCAAATTTCTCTCAAAAAAGCACAGATTATTATTTACATTAAAAGGCAGATCAGGTTTCAACATGTATGGCAGCCACAAGACCAAAAATTCCGAACAAGATAAGCTGCAACTCAATGAAAACCAGCATCTGGGTGAAATGTTTTTTTTTTTTTTTTTTTTCTTAAGGGGTGCCGTGCCTCAGATATGTCGACCCAGGTTTGAGTTCAACCCAAGGCCATTTCTCAATCCTTACCCATCTCTATTTCTCTCTCTCATTTCCTGTTACTCTCTATAGTACTGTCGAATTAAAAAGGCAATAAGACTAAAAAATATCTTTAAAAAAATAAATAAATATGGTTTTGAAAGTCTGCATGTCCTTGCCCTGTATGCCCGATATAGCCAATACATGCACGCCTGGTCTGAGAGTGTGCCTATGGGCTTATTTCACACCTGAAAATTTGGGCATTCCATGGTAGTAAACTGAACATTCTATCATTGAAATGCATTGAATTTATCCGTCTTTCTAATAATGCACATGGGAAGCCCATAATTTGAGAAGTCCTGAATAGAGGCTTTTAGAATATTCATGCACAGAAATGCAAAAACAGAGCATTCCCAAATGAGCATTTAGACATGTTTTAAATGTTATTACCAATTTTTTTCAATGCATTTCAATGATACAATGTTCAGTTTACTACCATGTTCAGCTGTGAAAAAGAGTCTGACACAGCATTACAATTTCACACAGATCTACAGTAGAATGTTAGAGGCGCACCTGAGATGCCATGGTCCAAGATTGTGGTTGTCAGGGTGGAAGGCGGCGGACACTGGACAGCAGCTGCGGTAAAGTTGGACCAGTCGGCTAGTTGATCGGGATGACGGGTCAGGAGCAGTGGATGTTCCTCAGGTGATCTCTCGGCTCAGTGAAGAGTGAAGAGGGCTCCTTAGAGTGCCATCTTAAATACTCTACACGCGCACACACACACACACACACACACACACACATACACACACACTCACTATCTGCCTCTCTTTTGCCCTCTCTCTCTCTCTCACACACACACACACGCACACACACAATCTATCTCTCTCTTGCTCTCTCTCTCACACACACATACACACACAAACACACACAATTTGTCCCTCTTTTGCCCTCTTACATACATACACACACACACACACACACACACACACACACACACACACACACACACACAATGCATCTCTCTCTTACTCTCTCTCGCACACACACACACACACACACACACACACACACACACACACACACACGCACACACACACACGCACACACACACACACACACACACACACACACACACAACTGGACAGTTAACTATTCCAAAAAAAAAAAAAAAATGGTCAGGGAGTGTCTTCTTCATTCCTGGGAAAAAGACATTTGAATAACTGAAGCAGAAATGTCCAGACATCATAGCTTGATTTTAACAGTATTATTTTGTGTTGTATAATGTACTCAACAAAATTCTCCTTGTTGTAACATGTAAATAAATTTGACCACTATACCACTATTACCATTTAATGGTTGGCAAAAAGTTTCTTGTCTTTTTTTCCTCTGAAATTTCAGGGTGCATTACTGTAAACTCTAAACTGAATACATAGTGAAGACAATGGGATCAGAATGTATTAAATGCATAACCGTATGCATTTTACGTCTTTATGTTTGAACCATGCCTGACTCGACTGACTTTCCCTGACTGTGACTGATATTTTTTATGTCATTCTGTTCCTGCTGTTCCCATCATCATAGATAAGGCAGAATATTATGTTACCTGCACTAGGTTGCACTAATATTACCTGCACTAGGTTGCCACCCTAGCACTACTGTATGGTCTGACTCTGTGTGGTCACCAACCGGCAGCACAGTCTGAAAGGTACTACCTACGCTCAACGCCCAACGGCACCTTCCAGGCAGCATAGCCTAAAAGGCACTACCTTAACCCTATTCCTAACCCTAACCCCCTCAACCCTCATCCTAAGCCTAAACTGAGGGGTGTAGTGCCTTGAAGGCAGCAAAGTACCATTGAGGGCAAAAAATACCAAAGACCACTACCTTAACTCTAACTCTAACTCTTAACACTAACATTAACCCCCTCAACCTCACCCTGCCTAGAAGGCACAGTTGAGGTCAAAAAGATATCTAACTGTAGAGTGTGGCGCTGTGGTTGTGCAGTAAGGGTTTCAGAGGTCACCCTGGTGCTCTGGGAGTGGTGGTGGAGGGGATAGACAGTTTTGTATGTTCACCGAATAAACCGTGTCATTCGTCTTCTCTGTACACATTGCCAGTGAGTCTCTCACACACATTTACTCTAAACCTCTTCCTTCCCTCTCTTTGAGTCTGTTTTTTTCTCCTTATCTCTTGTCCAGGCCCATTCATTCCTTATGCTAACACAGAAGTGGCAAAACGTTTTTTTTTTTTCCTTTTGGATCATACAGTTGAAAACTACTTGCTGTCAAGGATTGATGCAAAATTTAAAGCACCAGTTTTCAACCAATTACAAATGAACTAAATCTATTAATATTTGATTAATGTAGGCTAAACATCATGGCACATTATCAAATGTTTTAAATTTAGACATCATGGCTGGACGCATGAAAGACGGTGACAGTCTGCAAACTTAGTTCGGCCAACCCTGTGCGAACAGCAATCAGACAAACCAAATATGAGACTCAAGTTCCCTTCACAGAATGCACCATCATCTGCAGCTCATTTCCCTGAGCTAACCGTCATGGTGTCCTGTCCTCCATGCCTGCACTAGTTGCACAGCGGCACCGTCATGCTCCACGCTCAACTGATTTTCTTATTGTAACGTCTGCCCTAACGACTGCTGGTGTTTGATGAGGCCCAATGCAGGACGACTAAGTAATTCACAACATACTTATTCATATTATACTAATTAATAACATACTAATTCATAACATAAGGTACTAATTCATAACAAGCTGCCCACAGTTGTAGGTCATCCATGCTAATTTATAACATACTAATTCAAGATTCAATAATTTTATTTGACCCATAGTAATATTTTCACCCTTTACCTGATTTCCATAATGTAACGGCTGGCCTGCAAGAAGACCTTAGTGTTTCCAAGTTGTGTAAGGCCAAACTGGTTTGCCTACTTTCACAAGAGGTGTGAGCCTTTGCCACAGGAAAATGTTATGATTTCACTTAAATAAAATTATTTCAAGATCCTATAGTTTGGGGGAAATCATTAGGCTTCTAACTCAATATGGATGGGTCTTGTTTTTTCTGTTTATGTAGTTATGTATATTTTCGCCGGAGTGTGTGTGTGTTTGAGTGTGTGTGTGTTAGTATGTCTGTCTGTCTGTGTACAACATAATTCAAAAAGTACTGCACACCAGAACTAGCCTAGACTCTAGACGTACCCCTAGTGGTAGCAAATTTGAATTTGCACAGAGGTACGTCTAGAGGCCACTGATAGAAACCCGTTTTAGCCTTCCTCTGGAGGCAGATAACCAATCACAGCGCGGTATGTGTACAGGAAATCGTAAGGCGGGCTTTGTACGATGACGACAGCCCTGCTAAAACCAGAGCGGAATCGTCTTTGGCTTTAGTTTTGGACGAATTGCACTTGTCATTTTCTTTGAAAGTGAAACAAGAAAGTGCACTGAAGTTTTTCGTTCTGAAAAAGATGTCTTTGCCGTGTTACCGACAGGCTACGGGAAAAGTTTGATATACCAGCTGGTACCACTGGCCGGAACGCTAGCCTATTACGTGGAGAAGCAGTTTGAAAGACAACGCAATCACCCGCCCCTCCATTGAGGTACAGTCTATCAGTGGTCTTCAGACTATACATTCTTATGATATAGTCTGATGTGTCAGGCTACACCAGAACACCATCTGTGACCACATTGTCTTGGCGGAGGTCTGCACTCTCTGAGCGCTTTTTCTAGTTTATTTTTTGTCTGTGGCACATAAGTGTAGGAGCAGGCTTCATTTTAAGTATTTTTCTTTTTTTAGAGTGCTGGCCAAGCATTTGTTCAGTTAATAATCAGGCAAGAAGGCTGCACTATGCATACACCTTTTATTCACACTAATGCCTAGTGCGGCCTCCTTTCCTGATTACTGTCTGTGGTGGCACACCATTGCATTCTTAGGTTGCACACGTTTGGGAATCCCAATATCATTCTTGCAGAGCAAAGCAGTTGAAACTGAAGCATGACAGTGCCACTTTACACTCGGCCAAGCATACAGTACCAAATAAAATCCATAACCACAAAGTTTTGGCCTGGATGTCAACACACACACACACATACACACGCATGCACGTATGCACACACACACACACACACACACACACACACACACACACAAACCAGAGAGATCGCAACTTTCAGCATTTTGTGTTTGATTCCCCTGTAAAGCCAGTAGCGTGACCCTAAACATGGCAGCGGATTCCAACAATAATTGTTGGAACACTCGGCCACATCCCAAGTTCAATTACAAGTATTATTCTGCACCGATTTAAAGAACATGGACTGCAGACTGAAACTGAAAGTACCCGGAAGTAATTCATAAAATTGATCTTCTGCAAATTGTGAAAATGGTGACATTCCCTGCCCCCATGTTGTCTTTCAGAAAACCAGCAATTCCACATTTTGAAGAGTGACTCACATTTTGTTTACAACAGTATTGGGAACTTGTCCTGTTCTCTCTCTACATAGCTCCCCCTACAGGTTTTGGGTGCATAATGCAACAACAGTGCAAAAATGACTTGCTGAGTGCTTCTTTCATACAATTTAATAAATTCATACAATTTATTCAATTCAGTTTCTACAGCAGCAAATGCAATTGTCTCACGGCGCCCTGCAGACAGTGGCAGGATCTCCCAAGAGTAAATTCTATTGGCTTCATGGTTGTGCCAAAATGTCAACTTTAGCTCCAGAGTTCTTCTGTCTTGTTTGTTGCATAAAAGTGCAGCAATCATTGTCCAATATACATTGTAAAATTCAGTCAATGGTGATTCAAGAAAGACAAATTGTGCAAAGCATTTAAGAGATTAAACACAGACCAATTACTATGTGACTTGAAATGTGACAGCCTTTAATCAACATGCTTTTATTTGTTTTTTTTCTTCGCTGTTCTCATGGCAGGCTGGAGTGCTGTAGCTACACATAGTTTGGTCGCCTAACAGGACACCCATAATTTATGAAAATTAATGAATTGATTGATTGATTGATTGATTGAAGCATACCGGTACTTTTATGCTATGCTATTACGTACACATGGATCAAGCATTTTTGGCTCAGAGGTATTTGACTAAGATGATGGCATCAAGGGAAGCTGGGCCCCATATTTGGTTTCTCTGACAGGCAGCTGTTAGTACAGGGAGTGAACAAGGCTGGACAAGAAACAAAAGAGCCTCAAAGCTCATCCAACTTGTATTATTTGTGTGTTGTTTTATCTTTATGAACTTTCCAAATGTAATCTGAGATGTGTGTGTGTGTGTGTGTGTGTGTGTGTGTGTGTGTGTGTGTGTGTGTGTGTGTGTGTGTGTGTGTCACCCATTGAAACAAAAACAAAAAAACATGCAGCATATCACCATTATTTTTCCTAATTTCTCTAAATTATGGAAAACAAAATTGAGGGAAAAGGCAGAAAAAGATCAAATTAAGAACCAAACAGTAGCCTAGCTAGCAGCCACAGTAACAACAAACCACAAAACAAAAGAATTACTGTAGGCCTATTCCTCTTGCTCATTTGGCAGTCTCTTTGACACTCAAACTGATTTCCATTTCTCCATTTGCCCACCAGATGGCAGCACTTTCCCCCCAGAGTGGTAGGGAGAATCAGAGGGGATTCGGCTCGCAGGCTGTGTGTAAATGAGAAGCTCAAAAATGGGTGTATCTTATGTACTTCTGACTTTTGAGGAAGTACATAAGATACATGAACATGATCAGATTTTTTGCAGATTTTTTGGATCTATGGCATAGAGAGAGAACGAAGATGCCCGAAGCACGAAGGGTCTGCGTGAAAACCAGGCTAGTGAAATTCAAGACCACTTTGAATTTCAGCTTTGAATGAGCAACATGACACAGACACAGACCACCCAGAGAGTCTGATAATGGTGGTCAATCCCTGCTGCTGGTTCTGATCCGCTGATCTCACCACAGTTCAGATAATTTTTGACCCCAGTGCTATTCAGCACATACACAGTATCACACCAACCACTCCAATCATGTTTGACATCTAGCACTTTAAATGTCTCATACGGGGGAATCAGCACCTCTTCCTGCTCTGGGTGGGCTGAATACTGTATGACATCAGCACCATGGCATGTGTTGATTTCAAAACACGAGACGTTCCCAAATCCCTTAGCTACAGTTTGCTTTAGAGAGGAGGATGTGAAGGAGCCCAATCGGATCTCTTTGCCCTTGACATTTTTTTCAAATAATGAGTTCGTCCCGCGATACGTTGATCTGCAGTGAATTCTATTCTGCCTCTCACTGTTCTTCAGCATCTGCACTGCATATGTTAGGAGAAAATGCAGAGAATACCACTGAAATGTCCCTTCCATGTAGTCCTTTTTACCAGAACGAGTGTCATCATTGAATGTTCTATATATCCCTGTTTTATAATCTGTATAAACGTACAAGGCAATGTAGTAGTTGTCTCCTTCCAAGTTATGTTTGGTTTTTGTTATTTTCTTGTTGCTCCACCACACTTTTCCTTTCCACCAAGCAGATTCCATTTCCCGAACTAGTTCCATGTTTAGATACTTGCTCTCCACCATGTGTGACATGTTGACTTGGCAGCCCTCATATTGGTCATCCACAGAATTCTCAGTCATATTCAGAGGAAACACCTGCAGCAATAACACATTTTTGTACCATATATCAAGGATCAAATCTGGTGTGAATCAATAACCCTGATGTTTGAGGTCACAGAGTTCTATTGGTAGGTAAAAGGATGAGGAAATATGATGCCCCATGGATTTAAAGGAAAATACCGGAGTAAGTTTAAGCATAGCCCTGCTGCACGAGCCTTCTAACAGCAATATATTTCTCATGAAATGAAAGAATTTCGAACAGCATAGACGAAACACGAAACATGTTACATCGAGTCAATGTAACCTCAGATCTTACTTTCGGTTTCCAACAGTCAGGTCCCATTGATTCAGTGTAAAGTGCTTGTTCACTTCTGCGTTCGCGTTCGGTCTGTGCTGTACCCAATAATTTTGTTCCCCTCGCTAACTAGCGCATTTAGCAAGCTCTTTCAACAGGGCTGTGCTTGAATTCATTCCGGTATTTTCCTTTAATAGGTAATTGACAGAATAGAGCACAGAAAATTTCTTTCATTTAAATGTGTCCAAAGCCACCTGTTTGCTTTTTGCAGAAATAATTCACGTAAAATTTCTGGTTGTTTTTCCTACAGACAGCAGCCAGCGACCTTGAACAACAAGGATGGTGTGTATGCCTGTCGGCTGCATGACTTGTCTAGTAAGTAAGTCATTAAATGTAATTTATAAAGCACATTTACAACAGTTTGCACTGACCAAAGTGCTGTACAGAGAGTATAACTGAAAGCTCAAAGGTAAAATACCTCTGAGTTTTTTTCCCTCTTGGTGACTATATTAGCATTTTGATACAAATGTTTGTGAAATCAAGTTGAACCAAACCACAACCCCGCTATTTAAAGGTGCATGGAGTCCATCTTTTTAGATTGTGATACGTGTGGTTATGTGCAGAGTTATATGAGTTGATTGATGTTATTGTTGGTTCAAATGGGAAATGTGAGGCTATCTATGTAAGCATGCTATTAGAGGCGTACTATTAACTCAGATACTAAATGTAGATGGTAGCACACTTTGTGAGAGCCTTCACTGACATGTCATTAACGCATTATTATTCAATGAACAAATCATTTAAAAAGGATCCCTGGCCACTGAGCAAGGTGACATTGGTATCAGACATATTAAAAACCTCCTTTTTAATGAAAGCTTTTAGAAATCCCTTCATTTGCAGAGATTGTAATCTGCCATTGCATTTATGTCTCAATGCTTTCTGGCTAAAAAGCCAGGCTGGACTTAGACCAAAAAATGGCCTGGGCATTTTTGGGCATGGTGGCCCATGATGATGTATGTCTGTTACTGTATGTCTATTTGTCTGTTTTGTATGTTTATACTTTGCATGCTTAATGTTTTATTTATTGCTATGTTTTGCATTTTAACTTTGATCTTTTAGTTTCCTTCTGTACAGAACTATGTTCAGCAAGCTGTTTTAAAATTGCTTTAAAAATTACATTTAATACTTATTTCTATTACACGTGTTGATCTTACCTCGCCAAAGCCAACCTCAACTGTCAAGAGGAAGATGACTCCAGCAAAGGTCATCATTCTGATTGTGAGGAGGTATGTCTGCATTTTAAAAAAAATACAAACAATTGGAAAAATAAAAAAAATGCTTTCTATGAGTATTTCTTTCTTTCCCTCAACATTTTACCACCTCACGTTCAGATTAAGCACATTAGATCAAATCCTATTAAGTGCAATGAACTGATTGTAGTTTGTACTACAGTAGGCCTAATTATGATTGCATATTTGCACCAACACTTCCTAAAGCTGTTGCCTACACCACAACTATATGCTCAGTACAGAGACAGAGAGTAACATAAAAGAATCATTATTATACCTATACTGTATATATTATTATATATGTAAAAGCATTAAACAGCCAGAATCTAAAAGCTCAAAGTACACTGTGCCTTCTCTGCTTATACTATAACACTACCATTGCTACTGTAGGTGAGAGTGAAGAAAAATATAATGAGCAGGAAACATATAGTATAGTACCTTCTTGTTGAGTGTGGGAGTTCCTGAGGCGCAGTGGGTTCTCATGCACCGAGTCTGTCTTATAACCTGCTCTCTATTGTGGTTCCTATAAGTGTCATCAGCTCAGAAACAGGAAACCAATGAGACAAAGCAGTCCTACTTACTCTAAATGACTTTGTGTCATTTTCATATCATTTTTTTAGCTGAACAGTGACATTGCATGTTGTTTAATTATCAGAGGTGGAATGAATTTTTTTTTAAAGTAATAAAGATGAATTTAATGATGCAGGCCTAGCCTATATTTAAAACTGTTGCACACCTTCAAAAGTTACATTGATAATATCACTGGAACTGAATGTGGTTATCCAATAATGATCAGATGCATTTGTTTATGAAAATAGAGGCCTTTTTGAAGATGTTTTTTTTTTTAACATGTGCACATACAGTATAATGTTATAAACGAATGCCTAATACAAAAAAGTGTCAAATAAATGAATAATCTGGTCCAAGAACTGGGGGGACCCATAGTACCCTGTACAGTAGACCTATTCCCTGCGTCCAATGTCCAATACTCATATATATATATATATATATATTAGTGCTGTCAGTTTAACGCGTTAATAAAAAAAATCCTATTGTTTGTATAGGGGAGAAATCTACAATCTGTAGATCAGAATGATGACCTTTGCTGGAGTCATCTGACTATCAGGCTCTGAAGGATTAAAGGTCATGAAGCACAATAAAAGTGAAACTTGGTACATTGCACCCCACAGTGCACTGGTGCATTCAAACAGATGCCTTTGCTACAGTACATGCATACGCAGGCCTGTGCACGTACACCACAACCACTAATACCACTGACAACAACTAGCCTACTGTCCATTTTGTCTTAACAGATATAAATAGTGATGACCACAACCAGAAATAATATATTTAAGTCCCCCCAGTTCTTGGACCAGATCATTCATTTATTTCACACTTTTTTTGTATTTTAACTATACTGGAGTTTATTCAGGCAATCAAAGCTTCAGAGCAAAGATTTTTCTGCTCATTACTGACAGCACAAACACATACATACCACAAACTTAAAACAGACCACAATGAATGAAGGACAATATTTAATGCAAAAAGAGAAGACAAACAGCAACAAAAGAAGAAAACATAGCCAACATATAGAGAGACAAGCCCATAATAGTACACCATAATATCACCCCAGTGCACAGATAGGGCTTATCTCTTTTAAAAAAAAAATGTATTTAGGGCTCTTTTGCCTTTAATTTGATAGGACAGTTGAGAGAGTGACAGGAAATGAATGGGATGAGGAAATGAGTAAGGATCAGGAAATGACCTCAGGGTGGACTCGAACCTGGGACCCCGAATTTATGGTTTGTGCCTGCCCGCTGAGCCACGGTGCTCCTTAAAGGAGAAATCCAGTACAAATCAATCCATAGCCCTGTTCAAACTCACCCAGTGCTGTAGGTAGGAAAAAAGAATAAGAAAATTTGATACAGCATAGACTGAGCAGTGACACAGCAACTAAGTGAATTGGGCATTACAACTTACTTTCAGTTTCATTTCATTATGCCCCATTCAGTCAGCATTAGTAATTTGTTTGTTATTCAGTCTATGCAGCATCGATTTTTCTTGTTCTTTTACTTAAAGACAGCAGTCAGGTGCCCGGACCAACACGGCTCTTAGCTGATTCACACCGAATTTCTCCTTTAAAGCCCCCACTTGCAACATTTAGGTAAAAATTTTGACGTTTCCTATTCATTACACCTTTATGTAAATTGCCTAGAACTCACTAGAATTGATAAATGACATGTTTCGGAGTAAAACGAGCCCCTTCACGAGATTGTCCGACCCTCCTCGAGGCAGATACCACCTATGCTAGATCAGGAAGCGCGTCCCCTAGGTCACGTGACTTAGTCGAAGCTTACTGTTTGAATTACAACGTGATTTGTGACTTCTCAGCGCATTCAACTGTCGATACATTTTGTTAGTTCTCCATTGACTAGGCAATTCTAAATGGAGGATTATTGGCAGAAACGCTTAATAACTGCTTTGTTTGGTTCTTAGCTTACTGGATGACGCCACCGGATCCTGCATAGGTTCTCTTTAAATACTACTTTTCAAGTGTGTTTTACATGGCTCTAATTAAAGGAGCATTATTCAAGAATTTCAAGTTTAATTGTTTTACTGGTAACAATTTTTGAGTTTAATTGTTATTCCTCTTTTTTAAGTGGCTTTAGATAAAGCTTCTTAATCACAAGGCACATCAATGTAATGAAGAGCAACGCAATGGGAACTATACAGACAAACCAATAGTGGTAGCTGTACCTGTTGGTCCCAGTGCTTTTCAGCACATACACTGTATCGCACCAGAGGTCAGGATTATCACTTCTCTGTAAGACATGAGCAATTTCAAACATCTCGTATGGAGGAATCAGCACCTCTTTCTCGCTTTTGTTTGCAGAATATTCTACAATGTTGGCACCATGGCATGTGTAGGTTTCAAAACAAGACATTGTTCCATATCCCTTTGCCACATTGCGGTCAGTAGAGGTAGATGTGAATGCACCAAATCGGATCGTAGAGCTCTTAGCAGTAAATTGTCCATTGACACCACGATATGTGGTTAAACAACCTGTTTGACGTTTCTTCAGGGCCTGTAATGCTGTTGTTAACCAATAATGAAGAAAATACCACTGATATGTCCCTGCTTTATAGGCACTTTTACCAGTACGAGTTGCATTATTTAAATCTGTATGTATTTTGTATTTCTTAACTCCAGAATATGTGTATACATACAAGGCAATGGATTCGTTCAGTCCCACTTCCTTTCCTTTTTTACATTTTTCCTGTCCTGTAGTCCAAGCATACTTTAGCTCCGTATCCAAGTCTCTTTTCTGTCTGAAGGACTTGTCCACCAAGGGTAAGATTTCCTCATGGGTGTTGTCATACTGATCATCAACACAGTTCTCCATCATATCGAGTGGCCACGGCTGCAGCAACAAAGCATAATAGTAACTCAACCCACATGGCCATCTCTCTTCGTGGGGCATAGTGATTTTATACAAATACCAGTTAATTACTTATAATATGTGTTATGTATGTCCATACACATTTATAAATATTAACATATAGTATAGTACCAGATATGCACACAATATAGGCCTATATGTCAGACATAATGTCAATATGTATATATGGTGGTATATGGACATATACATAATAAAGGCGAAATAAATCAGTCAATAGCTCTGTTGCTGGAGGTACCTGAATGCTGTCTTTGAGAAAAATAAGAAAATTTGATGCCACATTGACCGAACAACAAACCAAGCAAATTACTATTGCTGACTCAATGGGGCACAATGAAAGTGAAAGTGAAAGTAAGTTGTTATGCCCCATTCACTTTGTGGTAGTTGTTGGTTCACTGCTCGGTTTATGTTGTATGTTGTATCAAATTTTCTTATTCTTTTTCCTACCTACAGCACTTGATGAGTTTGAACAACAGGGCTATGGACCGGTTTTACACTGGATTTCTCCTTTAATTTTTTTTGTATGTGATAGTCATTAGTAGTAAGGTTACCTCTCCAAGGGCAACTTCAGCTATCCAAAGCAGGTTGAGTGAAGCAAAGATCATCATTCTGACTAAATGTTGTGGACCAATAATTACAATAGGCCTAAGTAAACAAACACATGTAATACATATTCTTTTTGATGTTATACAGCAAGGGTGGGCAATTATTTTGGCCAAGGGGCCACATTGGCTTTCAGATTTTGACTAACGGGCCGGGTGTTAACAGTTAACGAACTGATGTCGATAAATTGGCAAGTCTCAAGCCAGTAGCCTCACTTTCTTCAGAGGACATGTTAATATGCAGGTTGAATTTGCAGGTTGCGGGTGGAATTTGCTTTTCATGATCATACAATACATTTGATAAATAAGGCCTATAACCTAAGTTACCATGACTAAATGAGAAACTCTTTTATTTTTGGGAAGGCTCTGCGGGCCGCATTAAATAACTCTGCGGGCCGCATCTGGCCCCCGGGCCTTAGTTTGCCCAGATATGTTATACAGCAATTACTTGATTATTACTACACTGAAATGAATTCATTGTCATATCAGCCTAGAGAATCAACATATTTAATTCTCTGTTGTTCTTACTGCACTTTGCCATTGCAGAAAAGTTTTAATTAGTATAAACAACAGAATTGTTACTGTAAGTGATTTTTCAACTAGACGCTAATAAGAGAGATTGTAATAGTCAAATCTGAACCAAGGTGGGAAAGGCATATCAATTTAAAGTTTTCTACAAAGTAAATTATTTCAAGCTTTCTTACCCATTTGATAATTTTAACTTCTGCTGAATACATTTTAGGCCGAGAGGTATGACTTACTTACCTTTTTCTGTCCGTAGACAGGACATGGGACAGAGGGACAGTTCTTCTTTGAATTTCTACATATACACATGCGTCTGTCTCACAGCTGCACTTAGACTCAGGAACAGGAAACAGGAAGTAGGCCTAATTACACCATGTAAACACTTTACTTTCACTTTCACCTTATTTTGTATCATCCTTTACACCAGTGCTGCATTGGTATCTGATATATGTTACAGGGGCCAAGCTAGAAAATTACAACATTTCTGAGGTCCTGCTGGAAAATTGACACAAAATTGATATCAGGCTAGAACGGATTTTTTGCATAATAAACACACAGGTTTATTGCTTGCTTGTTGGCAAAGCACTTTTCAGTCCATTCACTTTGAAATTTATAGTTTTCTGCGTCAACTTTTCACTTCTTTGGCTTGGATAGCATCAAGTTACGTGACAATCCACATGACTGAGTATCTGTCTCCATGGAGATGACCTCTGCCTCTATGAGCTTGGGTCATAAAGCATAAAATAGATTAAGAGGGAATTCAAGAAATGAGAAACAACACAGGAATTTTCACAGTGCATCATGTCAGAAGTGCACACGGCTGATGCACTGCACACACAGGCATTCACACATGCACAAACCACATGCATTCGTTAGAACGGCACTAAAAGAACACTTCAGTGAACACTTCCTGTTTTGCTGACAAACCACATTGGTGGTTCAGGGCTCTCGGAGGTTCAACGGTTTACAGGTCAATGCAGGGCCACAGACAGCAAGACATACTGCATTGGACTTTATAGTAGCCATTTCCGAAATGGCCTACTACTATGCTACATGTGCTACATGCTGCTTGTGCCCCAGCACACAGTGCAGCACACACTACTGCTTCCCACATTTAATTAATTAGCTGCAGGTGCTCCATTAGACTGGCTGAGCCTCATATGCTACTCCCCAGTATGCAGCATGTTATGCAAGCAGCAGAAGAGGCCTACTGGCCACATGACCAGAACCTCATTAATTAATGGACTACAGGTGCTCTACCTGACTCAAGGTTAATTGAGCCCCACACTACTCCTGTGATATTTGTCATGTACTGCATACTACAGGCTGATGTCTGCAGAGTTCAGTATACGAGCAGTATGTAGTAGTCAAGTAGTAGGCCATAGATACAGACGGCAAGTCCGGGCACGCCCATAAAATCAGCTCCTCGTGTCCCCCATGTGGGGGAAAACAAACCCTAAATTAGTGAAGGAGTCAATGGCATGCTAAGCTACAAGTTACACTGAGCACCATCTACAAGGAGCCAGACACATTTTTGAGGGCAATGCCTGAAGGTAGTAATGATGGTCAGATGGTCCGATGTGAATTCTGAACTTGACACCCCTCCAAACGCGATACTGATGACAATTTAGATGATGTTTGTTAGCTTCATTAGCTTGCTAACTAGCCAACTTCATTGATCACCACAGTAAGGGTACATCTCAATACATAATTCCTCCGTCCTCCTTTCCTCGCTTCCAACCTTTCCTCCGACCTAGCTCCTCCTCCCGTGAAGGAAGCAAGGAAGGAACGATCAGAGGACGGAGGAATCGAGGGCAGACAGATATAAGAAATGAGATGTCCTCCTGATTCATGCATCACTAATATGAGACGTCCATTACAGATGACATCTCTGAAACAACTGAACAAAAATAAAGGCTATCTTCATCAAATATAGGCTATAACAACCACCAAACAATTTTATTCATTATAATGCAATGTAATTAAACCAAGACAATTAAACTACGATCTGTTTTGCATCAGTTTACTTTTGTCTTATAACCACGACAATGCAGATCATAATAAACTCGACTAAACAATCAACTTTCTAGCTGAAGTTGAAGATGTTTTTTTATTATTTCTAATATGCTTTTCCCTTGCTCCAAACAGTCATTTGAACTCCCTTTTCGCAAATGGCAAACTCGTTTTTTTAATTGGATGTTGAGGTGACAGAATGGGAGGGCATTTAAACTTTTTAGACTCTCGAATCAAGCCAGTGATCCACGTTCCCGCTGTTCGCGCTTCCGCGTTTTCTCCGCAAAGGATACACCTGTGCTTCCTCGCTTATCGGACCTTTCTCCTCTCTCCTCCGTCCTCGTTCCTCTCTCCTCCTCGCAGCAATTAGAGAATTGAGACATCCTCGATGACGTCGAGCCTTTAACAATTTCCGGGGCACAAGTACGGAGGACAGAGGACCGAGCCCGAGGAAGCATATTGATATGTACCCTAAATGTAGCTAACTTTAGCTTGCTTAACTGAGCTAATCAGACTTGTGATTGAAAGTTGCTTTACTTTTGACAGGAGCAGAGACGGCTCATGACATTTCTATTAGTGTAACTGCAATAAACAAATGATGGAAAAATGATCTTAGTCTAAACACAAGTAGGCAAACAGGTCATGATTAGACAAAACATCTAATATGGACTTTGTTAAATTTTACTTGGCGATCTTTTATTGTTAAGCAACTTTCTCTACCTTGTCCATTCACCATAATGTTAAATTGGCCTCTGTTATCCCCCACGCTGACTCCACCCTAGCATTTTGGGGGCATTAACCGTACTTGCCGTCTGTATCTATTTCGGAAATGGCCAGTGTTTTCTTGAGAAATGGTCCCACACTGCTATCCTTCTCCTAACCTGTTTCATGTCTCCTCTTTGTTAGTCGTGCAAGATACCGGAAGATGTTAGCCTGACAAGCCCTCCCAGTGATGTAACACCTTCGAAGTTGCTGTCACTGGTCTGGCCAGCTGCTGACAAAATTCTTGTAGAGTTTTGAAAGTCGATGGCAATCAGGCGAGGAAGATGTAGGCCTAGCTGTTTTAATGCACAAGTTTTAAATGATTATTCATTATGCTTGGGTTTTTATTGAAACAATTTTTTACAAACAAATAATCGATCATTGATTATTCATTGCCAACCCTACTGAGAGGCAATCGTTTTGTCATCAGCATCAATCACTCCCACGGAATTTCAATTGTTAACAGTACTGTATGAACTTCTGCACATTTAGGTTCATCTTCAAGATCAAATTTATTTACAGTATATCACACATACACACAGTTTATTAGCCATTCAACAAATATATAATTGTGTGCTTGGTAAGGATTAAAAATCAATCAGTGTCATTAAGAAACTGCTACTGTATCTAAGCTTCCCCACTTATTTTGTAATTATGGCAATATTACACATAAACCTTTATTTTGTTATGTTGTATACTTATAGCCCAGGGGCCATATTCTCAAAGAATCTTAAGGCTAAAAGTAGCTCTTAACAGTCAAATTTAGGAGGAACTCCTAAAAAAAATGGGAGTGCCAGTCGTAACTTTAGCTCCTAACTTTTTGGGATAAGAGTAATTCACAAAACAGTTCAGCGCTAAAAGTAGCACCTAAGTCTGGGACAGCTTAGGGGTAGTACAGAGGACTTCTAAGTCACTAAGAGCAACTCCTAACACATCGCAATTGCATGTATTACGTCCTAATCTTTCGAAACGCACGTGAAGAATCATTTATTTGAGCATCCATGGATTGCACAGTTTACAAGGAATGCAAACATGCCACCAAACCCGTGTTAAAATATATATGCAATTTTTCACAGTCAAGTTTAATTTGTGTACTTCCTCTATTTCTAAATGTGCTCTCAAAAGTGCAGTAAAAACGGTGCAAAGATACTTCGTTATTCCACCGTGAATCTCGTTACCGTTTCATTTATGGCTTGTCTTATGCGCTGCGGTCGTAGCACAGCCAGAGAACATCACGCAGATTACGCCCACCTGTCACTCATCAACCAATCGCCAATGTAAATGCAAGCAGGCTTGTGCATGAGAGCTGACGTCAACCATAGCAACACAACTTTTATTTTAGCCTAAGAGTTGAGAATACGGCCCTAGAACTCTAGACGTACCCCTAGCGGTAGCAAATTTGAATTTGCACAGCAGATACGTCTAGAGACCCCTGATAGAAACCCGTTGTAATCCTTCCTCTGGCGGTGGATAACCAATCACAGCGTGGTATGTGTACAGGAAATCGTAAGGCGGGCTTTGTACGATGACGACAGTCCTGCTCAAACCAGAGCCATATGTAGAGATTCGTCTTTGGCTTTAGTTTTGGACGAATTGCACTTGTCATTTTCTTTGAAAGTGAAACAATAAAGTGCACTGAAGTCTTTTATTCTGAAAAAATATGTCTTTGCCGTTACCGACGGGCTATGGGAAAAGTTTGATATACCAGCTGGTACCACTGGCCGGAACGCTAGCCTATTACGTGGAGAGGCAGTTTGAAAGACAACGCAATCACCCGCCCCTCCATTGAGGCACAGTCTATCAGTGGTCTTCAGACTATACATTCTTATGATATAGTCTGGCGT
>JAODXP020001786.1:0-24978 GCA_027497455.2 Sardinella longiceps | reverse complement strand
TATATAGCAACTTGTTGGCAACATTACATTCGAGCATATGCAAAGCTAATGCTGAAATTGGGGTTGCCAGACACAGGCACTGAGACCAAAATGCTTTTACCCATGTATGTAACTCCAGGTAAGACTGTAATAACCCAATTATATAAAAATGTGGAATGTTCCTCTAAGGGCAAACAATTAGGCTTTGCTAACGAAGAGTGAATCATTTGACTTACCGTGCAGAAGAAGCAGAAGCAGTAGAGGATAGTGCAAGATGTGCATGCTGAGGGGTCGGGCTGCAGTGCAGAACTGCTGGGACACACCTGGGTCTTAACAAACTGAAAGAGGAGGCTGTGGTTTTCTGTTTTCTGTTCTCAGGCAGCACAATCTATCACATCAATCATATCACTTCATAGCTATGACACCGGTAAACATGACAAATGAGATATCT
Organism: Sardinella longiceps; assembly: GCA_027497455.2. Taxonomy (NCBI): domain Eukaryota; kingdom Metazoa; phylum Chordata; class Actinopteri; order Clupeiformes; family Clupeidae; genus Sardinella; species Sardinella longiceps. Next base: position 24,548 of record JAODXP020001786.1, on the reverse strand, counting down.
CCATTACTACCCCCCACCGGTATAGATGATTAGGACTAAAACGTTTCCCTCTGTGATCTACAGTATGTGCATATTCTGAGCTATTTAATCCTTTAAGCAAGCTTATATGAAACACAATATGATCAATAATTTTTTTCATAGCATAGCAATTTGAAAAAAGGTGGGAAAAATCATCTTGGATTGTTCTTTAGTGTTTGACCCTCTTTAAAATCAAAGTCAAAGTCAAAGCGAACTTTATTGTCAATCAAGCACTGCAACAGTACATTGCGCAGACTGAAATTGCATTTCTCAAAGCTCCAAATGTGCAGTTAAAATTAAGACAAACAACTGAGATGTATATAGGACATCACAACTCACAAGACATAAAGTGCAAAGATATCAAGATATCAGGCATGGGGGGGTTACAGTCTTGTTCTCTGGAGTGAGTTCAGCAGTCTGATGGCTTGTGGGAAAAAGCTGTTGCCGAGTCTGGTTGTTCTGCTGCGCATACTGCTGTAGCGCTTACCAGAAGGTAGGAGGGTGAACAGTGCCTGTGAGGGGTGGGTAGTGTCTTTGATGATGTTGATGGCTGTTCTTTGACAACGGGATGGATACAGGTCTTGAATGGATGGTAGAGCTGATCTTGTGATCTTCTCTGCTGTAGTGCTTTCTGGTCTGCAACATGGCAGCTGCCATACCACACTGAGAGACTGCTGGTGAGTATGCTCTCAATGGCACCCCTGTAGAATGTGGCGAGTGCTGAAGGAGGGAGACTGGCTCTCCTCATCCTGCGCAGGAAGTGGAGACGTTGCTGTGCTTTCTTGACAAGTGATATGCACACCCAGGAACTTGGTGCTTTTCACTGATTCCACAGCACTGCCGTTGATGGTGAGAGGTGTGTGTGGCTTGTGATTCTTTCTGAAGTCCACTGTTATTTCCTTTGTTTTGTTGACGTTGAGATGAAGGTTGTTGGTGTCACACCAGGTGATGAGATGTGTACTTCTTCTCTGTAGGATGAGTCGTCATCGTTGCTGATGAGGCCAACCACTGTTGTGTCATCAGCAAACTTGATGATGTGGTTTGAGTTGTATCTGGCACAACAGTCATGGGTCATCAGGGTGAAGAACAGCGGACTCAACACGCACCCCTGGGGGACCCCTGTGTTCATGATGGTGGTCTGTGATGAGTTTTTGCCGACACTTACTGTCTGTGGTCTGTTAGTGAGAAAGTCCAGTAACCAGTTGCAGAGTGGTGTACTGATGCCTATGGTTTGTAGTTTGTCCACCAGGTGTTATGGGATGATCGTGTTGAATGCAGAGCTGAAGTCAATGAACAACATCCGCACGCAGCTGTTTTTGTTCTCCAGATGAGCCAGGCTGAGTTGAAGTGCTGCTGCTATGGCGTCATCGGTGGAGCGCTTGGGACGATATGCAAACTGGTAGGGGTCAAAGGTGGTGGGTAGGCTGGATGTTATGTGAGCCTTGACTAGCCTTTCGAAGCACTTCATCATGATGGGAGTCAGTGCTATGGGCCGGTAGTCGTTGAGAGTTGTTGCTGGGGATTTCTTGGGTAGTGGTATGATGGTGGTGGCTTTGAAGCACACTGGAATGATGGCTTGGCTCAGAGAGATGTTGAAAATATCTGTGAGAACATCTGTGAGTGAGTCAGCACAGTCTCTTAGCACACGCCCAGTTATGTTGTCCGGGCCAGCAGCCTTCCTGGGATTCACCTGTCCAAGGATCCTCCGCACGTCAGCTGGGTCCAGTTTCAGTGTTGTATCCTCCAAACAGTGGGGGGCTTTTGTTGGGGTGGTGGTATTGTTTTCTTCAAACCGGCTGAAGAAAACATTAAGTGAGTTGAGAAAGTCTGTGGTCCTCGCATGGGGGAGGGGTGGGCCTATAGCCAGTTACAGTCTGAATGCCTTGCCATAGGCGTCTGGAGTCTTTTGTGTCAGTGAAGTGGGATTGGATTTTCTGTCCATAGGCACGCTTTGCTGCTCTCATGCCCCGATTCAGGTTGGCCCTCGCTGTACTGAGGGTATCCTTGTCACCAGACTTGAAGGCAGTGTTACGTACTCTCAGGAGCTCACGAACCTTCCTGGTGTAAAGTAAAATAGTCTTTATCCAGGGCAGGTATGATGATATTTTGGTGTAGACGTTTGGCTATGTTGGTTTGTTACAGTTTTTCTTCTGATTGAATGAAACTATCCCCACAGCTGTCTTGTTGCAAACTAGCGGGCCGCCTGAGTCACCCTGTAACAGACATCAAGGGAGATGAAACTACTGAGAAAATAAAATTTAGCAAAGCATCTCAAGTACATTGTTAAATTGACCTCTATCTCAGAAATTGCATATAGTTTTACTCAATATGTCTACCCATGAACAATTGTGATTGGACATCTATGATGTTACACTAATCACAACACTCTTCATGCGTAGAGTGTAGAGTCATTGGGCAGGCTTAGCTAAGAATGGCAGTCATTTTGGCGTTGTCATCTTAAAAAGTCACAGTAATTAATGACAACCACTACCACCCATCCATTTTTCAAACACTGCCACAGGGTTCACTTCAGTCAAACAAATAGTTTTAGCAAAGACGGGGTACTCAATCATGGCCACGTCACTGAGCTGTTGAGCAGCTCCTTAGAAAAAAATGCAAGTGGCTCTTTAAAATCTAAATGGTGTTAACGGAGTTATCCAGAGTGAATCAACACATAGCCCTGCTGTTTTACAGTGCTAAGAGCTATTGATAGCCACAACAATAAACGTTTTTTTTAGCAACACAAACCGAGAGAGCGAAATTGCAGGTTGCGATTAGATTTCGTTTTGACATGCCCCATTCAGTTATGGTTAGCTGCCGTTTCACCAACTTGGTTTGCGTTGCACGAAATTCGGTCACTGTGGTGGCTATCAATAAGGCTCAGCACTATAAAACAGCAGGGCTATGTGTTGATTCTCTCTGGATAATTCCTTTAATGCCCCTGGCCTGGAAGTGGCAGGTCAATTACTTGTTGCACCCTACATCTTAATTAATGGCAAATTGGCCACTATTATATAGTTGCAGTATGAAAGCTCACCTGGCAAAAGCCGGCTCCAACTTCAGTACATAGATTTTTGTCAGAGAAATAATTTGCCCAGAATTTCTTGCACCTCTTTGTCTCCATGATTTTCACATTTGCTTGGAGGAGGATATTAGTTGAATTCCCATTGGTTTCAGTTGCCCCCCACCCAGCCACACTACAAGCATATTTATCTGAGACATCTTCGTCTTTCTCTGCTGGTAGAAGTATCCAATCCACAAAATCGGACTTCTTAGCTACCTCTCACACTACAAGCAGATTTATCTGAGACATCTTCGTCTTTCTCTGCTGGTAGAAGTATCCAATCCACAAAATCGGACTTCTTAGCTACCTCTCCAAGCTGTTTGTAATAAATAACAAGTTAACTCACAAGTTAGATTTAGGTAAATAAATGAAACAACACATGCATTGCATTGCAAAATTCATCAAGATAATTTGGGATGTGTGTGTCACCTATACCTGAAGAAGGGCAATATCATTCTGTGTTGTTTCTGGGTTGTATAGGAGGATTGATGAAGAAATGCTTCACTGGTATCCTTTTCCTTTTCGTATTTGTAATATCATGTGCACCTACAATTAAATCTACTGCAATTAGAATGAGTAGAAATGAGTTTGTAATTTATTTATTTATTATTTTACTTAACAGTTTGATTCCAGTAGACTAGTTCATTAATAGTCAATTAGTCTAAATTTAGCATTTATTAATACTAACACTGCGTTCACACTACATCCATCCGTTGACGGACGACGGAGGAGGGGTCTGAAGGAGGGGGAGTCAATTCTCTCAATCCCAATTGGTTTGACGGATCCGTCGCCAGCTAAAAAGTTGAACATTTTTAACTTTTTGACGGACGCAACGGAGCTGTTTTGATGGACGGACCCACAATGCATTTCGCGAAAGCTCCATTCAAAGTCAATGGGATCCGTCAACGGACGGATGCAGTGTGAACGCCCTGTAACACTATAGAATTAGAAAACCTACCTGATACAATGGGCTGCAGTCATGACAAATGACCCAGACACCAGAAAGCCACCACAGATGTGTTTCAAATCTTTCTGTACAGAGACCATGTAGGGTCTAGAATGGGGCTTTACAAAAGTGCCATTAATGATACCCACATACCCACCCTGGACACCTGGCAAACATAAAGAGGTAGGTATCATAAATATATATACTGTAAATACACAAGATAAGCATTGTATCCAGCAATGTACAGTATATCTCTCTGTGCTGCATATACATTACTGAGGAGCCTTTCACACTGAAATATTGACAAAACTCAATGACACTTAATGACAACAGTTTTGAAATAGGAATGAAGCTTATTAATGTTTACAAATATAATGGCATGTTTAAAACAGGCATATCTCATCCTTCTGTAGACCCCTTAAAGTGTTACCCTAAAAGAAAATAATAATAATAATAATAATAATAATAATAATAATAATAATAATAATAATAAAAACTTGCAGTGAGATAGATATACTAGAATATAGGAACTTACCTGAGAAAACTTGCATGAATGCTGCCAGGCACCGGCAGATTGGCGTTGATGTACGCATGATGCAGACAGCTAAAGAGACTGCAGTGGCTGAAGTCACACAACTAATGTGGACTGATTCAGCAGTTAAATCTAGTGCACTTGCAGAATCACCGTGTCCTTACTATCTCCTCCCCCTCTAACACAAATAGACACTCGTAAGAATACTCACACACACAGAGACATATTTTAAGGCAAGTAACACTTCTCTCTGAATGTGTGAATGCATTAATGATTGTGGGGAGACATGACTACAGTCATGCCATATGGTTTTTGAAACCACTGGGCTCAACTGTGTGTAAAAATGTCGGTTTTGTCGTTTGACCAGGGTTTATGTCTGGCCTATTGTAATGATTATGCCATGGTAAGACACTTTCTTTCTGAAACTTGATGATATCCACCACAATGTCCAGAAACTGTTATACAGTCATAGCATGAAAGTAACAACTTTTACACTGAGGCCTGTAACCACTGCTGTCTCTTAGTGCAGAAATGGCCCTCTGTGGCAATTCCTCTGCATCCTCCTCTGTTCTCTTCACCCCACAGAGAACACAGTTGCTTTTAGTCATTTTATTTTTGTACAGACCTTCAGTTATCTTTAAAGACAGCTGGAACTGGCAATGATAATATGTTGTAAAATAAAGTATTATACTATCTCAAATATGCTAAAAATTAGTTAATTTCATTTCAGATATCACAAATGTTTGTGCCAAATTACTATGGCCTTCCCCGTGACCTAGTTCACACAAGCTCTGAGGTTATGGCCCTCACAAAATGGAGAGAGACGAACCAGGCACAAAAAAAAAATCTTTTTAAGCCCAAATATCAAAGTTATTGCACACAGATAGCAATGATTCCTGAAATTATTCCAAAAATGCTGTTTGCTTGTGTTCTGTATCCAGGTTCTGTATCTTAATTCTGCATTTGTGTTGTGTTGTGGGCTTTTGTATTGGCCTTGTGAGCTTTTGTATTCGTGTTGTGGACTTTTGCAATTGTGTTGTCAGCTTTTGCAATAGAGTTGTGTTGTGGCACCCCTCGGCCACCGTAGTATTTGGATACAGAACAGATGCAAGCAGAACATTTAATAAGCATAATGAATCATCATCTACCATTCTTTATTCAGGGAACTTGACTGAGCTCTAGGCTCTTTTACAGCAGTACCCTGATAGGATAAAACAATGATATAAGAGAAAACAGGCCTAAAAGTAATAATTAATCAAAAATACAGGTTTCACAAAAAAGAAAAGAAAAAAGAAAAGACATAGGCCTAGACAAGTACAAAAGATGTAGACAAAACCTAAAAGAGTCATTCAGTCTGTGTGTAGTAATGAGGCAGGCTCATATGGTGCACTCATGCATGCAGTCTCTAGAGACGGGGAGGCAGTGGTAGAGGTGGATGATTCATCCGGCAGGTCAGCCAGCAGCATAACTGAGGCGTCACACCTTTGCCCATACTTCTAGACAGCTTGGAAATTAAATTTGAAATTTTAAATTGGGTGCAAGATAGAGACCAGAGTGTTGACCGGACATCACTAGGTCTAATAGACTGTGACAAGGCAGCAAATACCTTCAAAATCACATAATTACCAGTTGTGATATCTTTGAATTTTTCATTTATAAATTTGTCTTTTTTTTTTATTTTCTTTTATTGTTTTGCTCATAGTTTCTGTTTTATGTGTGTTGCGTGACCCGAGAACAACAGACATCTCACCTAAAGGACTGACACACACAAACACACCTGCATGTTTCAGTTGAAGTTTAAGGGGACATTGATTGCAAATTTCGCTGCCACTACTACACTTTGGTCAAGATGGACAGGGGCCCAAAAATGTTAATCTTTCATGGGGATTCAGATGCCTAGCGGCGCCTCTGGCCATAGGCACATCTCTTCATCTATAGAGCTAGAGTAAGGTACCAAATTGCTACTAATAGCCTAATAACACCACTGTAGCCTACCAAGCACAGCTGTTTTTGTAGTCCTCATTAGCAGGCATGGACTGGGACCAAAAAATGGCCTGGGCATTTTTGGCCATTGTGGCCCTCCACCATTTTATTCAGTTATAAAATAACACAGTAGGCTAAGATGAACACATTGAATGAACGTGAGAGATTTAATTGGACTAACCCAATATCCTTCAATAAAAATACAAACTGAATTCCAAAATAGTTGGGACACTTTACAAATTGTGAATAAAAACAGAATGCAGTGATGTGGAAGTTTCAAATTTCAATATTTTATTCAGAATATGCCATATCAAATGTTGAAAGTGAAGAAATGTGTCATTTTAAGGGGGAAATAAGTTGATTTTCAATTTCATGGCATTAACACATTCCGAAATAGTTGGGACAAGGCCACGTTTACCACTGTGTGGCATCCCCTCTTCTTTTTATAACTTTTTAAGTCTACAAATGTCAGGGGACTGTGGAGAGAAGTTGTGAAGAGAATGTTGTCCCATTCCTGTCTAATTCCTGTCTAGTTGCTCAAATGTCTTAGGTCTTCTTTGTCATGTCTTCCTATGTATGATGCACCAAAAGATTTCTATGGGTGAAACATCTGCCCTGCAGACATGATGGTGCCTTTCCAAATGCGTAAGCTGGCCATGCCACACACACTCATGCAACCCCATACCATCAGAGATGCAGCCTTCTGAACTGAGCGCTAACAATAAGCAATAACAACTTGGGTTGTCCTTGTCCGGATGGCATGGCACCACAGTTTTCCAAAAAGAACTTTGAATTTTGATTTGTCTGACCACAGAACAGTTTTCCACTTTACCACAGTGCATTTTAAATAAGCCTTGGCTCAGAGTAAACGCCTGCACTTCTGGATCATGTTTAGGAATGGCTTTTTTTTATAGAGTTTTAGCTGGCTATGGCAATTGGCACGGTGGATTGCAGGGGCGCTGCTAGAAATTTTGGGCCCTATGACAGAAGAATTTCTGGGGCCCCTCAAATATTGATTTTAATATTAAAATTTTCTCTGGGCCCCCCTGTCTGTGCTGGGCCCTTAGAATCATCCTAACCCCCCCCCCCTAGCGGCGCCCTGGTGGATTGTGTTCACCGACTGTTTTCTGGAAATAGTCCTAAGCCCAATTTGTGATTTCCATTACATTAGCATTCCTGTATGTGATGCAGTGCCGTCTAAGGTGATCACAGGCACCCGATGATCACAGGCATCCAGTATGGTTTTCCGGCCTTGACCCTTATGCACAGAGATCGTTCCAGATTCTCTGAATCTTTGGATGATGATGTGCACTGTAGATGATGATACCTTCAAACTCTTTGCAATTTGTGTCTGAGAAACTCCTTCCTGATCTTGCACCACAACTTTTAGCTGCAGTATTTGGGGGAACTGGTGATCCTCTGCCCATCTTGACACCCAACTATTTTGGAATTCGGGTTTGTACTATGGCTAAATTCTCATTTTTAATGGGCACAAGATTTCTAGCAGCCCCTGTTAATGTATTAAAAGTTACTATTTTGACATTGGAGGACAACAATACTCCAATACTCCAATCTATGTCACCTTGAAGGGCCACAGTAAGAGCCTCTCTGATGGTTCCGCTCATTTCATTTCGTTCCTCCAGTCAGTCAGGATAGCTACAATTGGTTTTCGTTTTCACTGACACAGATCCGTGCGGACCAAATTCAGCGAACAGAATGAGAAACTGAAGCCACGATATTGTGCCCGGACATCACTAATCTTGAATTAAGGTAACAAAACATTTTTAGGTGCATTTTAAATGAACTGTAGCAAAATGTTTCAAAACATTGCATAGCGCATAGCGCCCTGTAGAGAGGAAACGATTGCCAGTGGAGATGTTTCAGACGCTTTGCACGAAGTGAAACGATTTGAAAGAGGATGATCATATCGGGTGCACTACTGTTTGTGCTCTGTTAAAACAAACCACAGATGTCTCAGGAGTATAAATATGACTGTCTTGTGCAGACAGCTACAGACCAATATTGAACCATAGCGAAGAACCATACTGAAGAACCAAACTGTGAACCATACTGAAGACCATGTGTGCTCTGTATCACCTTCTTGTCTTGACCTTGTTTGCTCCAAATGCCCTTGCAGGTAACCCCTCTGAAAACACTTGAAGATGATTCATTTTAATGGTAGGTTTACTTACATATTTATGTAGAGATGCTTCATGTGCTGTTTGTTGTTCAATGATAAAAGGATTGTCTGGAGGAAAAATCATCCATGGAGAGAAAGCCAAAGATGGGTCCTTACAATACATGGCATCAGTGCAGATTAATGGCACTCATAAATGTGGAGGATTCCTTATTGACCCAAACTTTGTCCTTACGGCTGCACATTGCAACAAGAGGTTAGACTTTTATATATAGCTTCACATCCATTGATATTCAGATGCTGGATGCTGACATTGTTTTTTATTATTTACAGAGGTGAAATAACTGTTATTCTTGGCACACATAACATAAATGGAAATGTTGAACGACATAAAGTGCAGGACAGGATTGAGCATGAATTATACAAACACCCTATGTCTGGAAATGACATAATGTTATTAAAGGTGACTTTTAGCATTATCATTTTTGAAAAAAAAGTATTAGTAAATTGTTTTAGCTCTTCAAAGCTAAAAAATATATAATAACAAATATTAATATTTGTAATATTTATAAAAAATTGATATCCCAAGACCTAACAAACCAGTAAAAGCATCCACACAATGCTTGGTTGCTGGTTGGGGTATCACTGAAAACAAGATAATGACCGGTGAACTTCGGTTTGTAAATGTAAAGACCATTGATATAGACGAATGTAGAGACGAGTGGAAGAAAACACCAGAAAAAGTAACTCTGCCTACAAATGTCATTTGTGCTGGAGGATATAAAATAAAGAAAGGGGCCTGTCAGGTATGTGCATCAATGGATTTCACCTTCAGTATGTTTCTAGTTATTAGAATGATGCTTCAACTTGTGAAACACTGGGCAAACTAAAAGGCAACTTCAGTCAAATTTCAACAAGAGCTCTATTGCTCAAGCTACTCAGGACAAGTCAATACTGAAGACACAAGAAATTTGGTCCACTCGTATAGGTTTCCTTGAACAGAGAATTAATCTTGACAGTTAACCCATTGGGCAGATTTTTAAACTGTGTTTTCAGCATCACATGCTCCAAATATCACCCCAAAAACATCAGACACATTACAAAACATCAAAACAGTGTTTTTATGCAGGGTTTACAAAACTGTTTTGTAAACAAACAATATTTAGCTGCTTGCATAAACACACAGTTTTAACTACTTTTTCAGTCATTAGTAGTCACACACACTACAGTTCTGTGTTCTAAGTTGTTTGATGATGTTTCATTGTTTTTGTGGTGACATTTGGAGCATGTTAAGATGTTAAAAATACACTTAAAAATTCTGCCCACATGGGTTAGTTGTTAGTGCTTATTCTATGTTCAAGGGAACCTATATGATTGGACCAAAGTTTCTTGCGTCTTCAGTATTGACTAGTCTCAAGTAGCTTGAGCAATAGAGCTCTTGTTGAAATAGACTGAAGTTGCCCTTTAAGTGGGCAAAGGTTTCCTTCAAGGTCTTGAAAGATTAACTGTATGGCTGTTTATTTGTCCTTTCAGGGTGATTCAGGGGGACCACTGGTGTGTAATAATGTGCCTATTGGTATAGTTTCATTCAATTACAGGAACAACTGCAACTACCCTAATGCTCCTAATGTCTACACACAGATCTCAAAATTCTACCCTTGGATCAGGAAACACATGAAAAAAGCCACTCTTAATGGTACAGCTCCAGTTTATTGGTGAAAGGTTGTTTGATATTGATATTGAGTGTAGTCCTACACCTTTAGGTAGCTTAGTTAGATACCTAAAGTGACTTTCTCTCTCGTAACAAAAATAGACAGAGATGAGATTTATCATTTCATGTTGTTCACCAATTTCAACTATTCTTCCTATTCTCAGATATTTTAAAAAATAGCCTATAGTATTCACATGGAATCTCTTGCTTTTTCAATAAAATTCTAATTTCTCAATCTGCCTAAAATTGCTTATTTACCATACACAATGTTGATGATGCCATGTTGATGCTCTGTGCTTAGTTTTGTTCTGATATCACTGAACATCATCCTAATCAAACACACACCTGCATATTTAATTACCTATACTATAGGATATGAGACATGTCCTTTTACACATGTTGAGAGTGAGAGATTGAGATTGAGACAACACAAATGGGCTTGGTGTGTGTGGTCCGTGTAACGCTTTGCAGTGCTTTGATCCATTTTTAGAATTCACATGAAAAAGATGAAAATTGTGTCCAAAATTTCAATTTTCCATTTTTCAGACCACTCAGATAATAGATAATTGGTGCTTTTGTGTATTTCACTGTTGTTTGATGGTTGCTTTTGAGTGAGTGGATAGTTGAATTTGACAAAGTAAAAATGAGTCAATATTTCAATTTTCTATTTCTGCGCCGTGGTTGGACTGAACCAAGCGCGCGGAGGGATGTCTTGGTTCAGGTAGCGCCAGTTGTTTTTTGTAGAGAGAGGCCTTAGCTAGCCTATAAATGAGATGGATAGACTTGTCAAGTCAGCTCGAGACGTACAGACCTGACAGAACTACTGGTCCACCTGCAGGCTAATAAACCTGCAAACTTTCTAATAGCCTACAGAAGCCTATGAAGTTGTTGTGAATTATGTTCACCGTGGCCAAGTTGGAACACTCCCTCTTTGCTCATAAAGAAACTGTGATGCCGAGTGTTGACTATGCCACCTAGGCTATATTTCGTCACGATATCATATATAAGTAACATTTTGTTTAGACCAGGGGTCTCCAACAGGTACCTCGAGCTTCTCGCCACCTGGTCGGGGGTTACCGTGTACACTTGCGCTGTAACCATGTGCGAAGTTTCGGTTCAGCTGATATGTCTGCTTTGCTTTTGAAGTAGCCTAGAGGTCATTCACGAACTTACTCGTCACATTGTTAATGTAGGCTACATCTGCGTCTCTGTAGTTATAACCAAATCTGGTGCACTCTACCAACATAACTTCTAAACAGAGAGCATTAAAGCAGTAGCCTAAAGATATCAAGATTTTGTGATTAGGCTGTTATGAAATTCATTTACATTTCCTGTGACTCTTTTAGCTACTCAGGTGGCAAGCAGCTCATGAACTACCTGTTGAAGACCCCTGGTCTAAACAAAATGTTATTCCTATATCGTCCCCAAATATATCCAAGGTGGCATAACACTCGGCATCACCGTTTCTTCACATGATTGATTGTGCGTAAGGGCGGTGCCGGTGGAGGTGTTCTAATAGGCCAAGGTAAAACATGAAAATATTAAATCATGCAACAACTTCATAGGTTTCTGTATTAGAGAGTTTGCAGGTAAGACAGAGGGTAGGCCAGTAGTTCTGTCAGGTCTGTAACGTTATGGGTCTCCTGTACATCCATCTCATTTACCCTACCTGAACCAAGACATCCCTCAGCGCGCATGGTTCAGTCCAACCACGGCGCAGAAATGGAATATTGAAATATTGACTCATTTTTACTTTGGTATCAAATTCAACTATCCACTCTTTCAAAAGCAACCGACAAACAGGGCCGCTGCTAAGGTTTTGGAGGCCCTAAGCTTAACTGGTCAGGGAGGCCCCCCCCCCCCCCCAAAAAAAAAAACAAAAAACAAAAGCAATTGTCAACTACTTGCAAACATGCCACATTCATTTTAAAATCCAGATTGTTTCATATTGCAACCAACCGAGCCTAAATTGAGCAACATCATTTAACGTTAAGTTAGCAAAACAATTAACGTTAGCCTAAACGGACTTACCGGCCAGGGATGCACGGGCGTCTTCTTTTTGCTTCTTTTTCTTTCGCTTTTCAGCACCAGATTCATGCTGTCTCTTCATTATTAGATGTCAACGATGTTGACACATTTACTGAACATTTGCACAGCAGAATCTTGCAATTTGCAGTTTTCTAACGTTGCTGCTTGCTGCTTCAATCAAAGCCGACACAACAAACTCAAAGACGCAATTTGGGATGTACCATTTCAGGGAATAGGGGTGGGTAGGACTATCTTTGTATATTAGGCAAAACTGTTAATTTGCTTGAATTGTATGATGAGTTACGCAATTTTTAACAAAAAATGATGGGCCTATTCATTACTAATTCATATATTTTTGCAATGTAACTATTATCATGACATTTTTTAGTAAAGCTCAAAATTGGAGGGCCCCCGAGGCCCTGCCAAGTGGTTGAGGCCCTACGCACCTTGCGTACTCTGCGTATGGGGAACGGCGGCCCTGCCGACAAACAACAATTTAATACACAAACAGCATCAATTACCTATTATCTGAGTTGTCTGATAAATGGAAAATTGAAGTTTTGAACCCAATTTTCATTTTTTCCATGTTGATTCTAAAAATGGATCAAAGCACTGCAAAGCGTTACACGGACCGTGTGTCAGCTCACAGTCCCGATCACTCCAGATGTCATAGTCTTTCTGATACATATAATACTTCTCATGAACTTCAAAGTGCCTAATGATTTAGCTCTATAGTGGTAAACGCAAGTCAGGAACATTCTTAATGTGAAATGAGTGAAATCAGAAATGAGTTTGGTTAGCTGTCGGAAATTACATTACAATTACATTACAATTCGTTAGCTGTCTGAAATTACATGAATGAGTGTTCCGAGCCAGCGGACAACAGATTTGAGTTTAGTTACCTTCTGCTTGAAAATTTCACTGCTACTACACATTTTCCTTTGGTCGGTCGGTGGGTGGATGGGTGCCCAAAATAGTAAAAATCCCTGAACACATCAGGCAGCCCATCGCAAGCAAAGATGATGGAGTCTCCAACTTTTGGGTAAGGGTATGGTTTGGAAAGGGTAGGGTAAATAAATGTTACATTACAGATATCCTGCTATACATGTTGGAATCTTTTTTTTTTTTCTTCTGAAAACCACTTCTGTGTTTATATTTGGACTCATATAGCTATCACCTCAACTCTGCACGTAGTCTAATGCGCAGATATATTAGGCTACCGTAGGCTATCCCACAATCCCCAGTAAAGCAAATTAGACTACCAAAATACACGTTGTTGTTCACTTCGCTAAATATTATCACTATATGTTAATAATAATTTAAACACATTTGCATATAGGTACATTGGCCTACTTGGTTGAATAATATTTCAGGTGTCACCATGAGGTGAGATTCAGCTTAAATTACGCCTATATAAGCCTGGCGGTCTCATATGGATATCGAGAAAAAAATCAGCACCACCGTGAGAGAAAATTGTGAAATTCTGACTGCATTTCTTGAAATACATATGTATGATAGATAATTACCTACTAGGGCCCATTGCTTATTTCATGGGCCCTAAAGTAGGCCTAAATGAGGTTTTGCATGACGATTGTTACGCCACTGAGCTGAAGTTCAAAGTGAATATTTAATAAATTAAAGGGCTAAGGACGAGCTCCGGAAGGCTAGGTCCAGGTGTAAGCGCACCTGCTGAACCTGCGACAGTTACGCCCCTGCGACGGGCAAAGGTTCACATGGCCCATCCACCTCAGTTGTCTCAGGGCTGGGGTTGCTTCTATGCTGTCTAATATGTCTTTGATAGACTGTCCAGGCTTCAGAACTGTATAGAGTAGAAAGGCATATAGCTTGGTAGCTGTAACACACACACTAGATCCATATATGTCTGTTGAAACAGGCTGCAGGGGACATGGATGAATGGAGTGTTGTTCCTTGTTATCTGATGAAAACCACAAATTTCGCTGCCACTACTTCACCTTTAGTCAGTCGGTGGGTGGATAGAGGCCCAAAATTGTAATCTTTCATGGGGCCAAAGATTTCTAGTGGCACCCCTGTGACAGACATAAGGCCTTACTATCCAGGGGCGACTCACTGAACTTACCATGTATGTGCAGCAGAAGCAGTAGGGGATAGTGCAAGATGTGCATGGTAAGGGGTCGGCCTGCATTGCAGAACTGCAGGGACTCACGTAGGCCATAACAAACCGAAAGATGAGGCTGTGGTTTTCTATTTTCAGGCAATTCAACTTTTCACACCAACGACCTATGTCTTATGACCACATCACTATAACATCTATAAAAATGGCATATGTGAATTTGCCAATTTCTAATCTCCATCTTATGTGTGTGGGCTACATGGACTAGTTAGGAGATTAAACTAAGAGAGGTGCAGGAAGAAATTGGAGGTCAGACCACATCATTTTATATTCAAGTTTTATTAGTCTGACAGGCAGAGATAAATTCATTTCAGAATGCTGAAGAACAATCATGGGTATATCTATGTTTTTTTCTACAGGTAATTTATTTCAAAAGTTTTTTAATTTTGACAAATTTTCTGTCAGTTTCCATATACACTGTGCCTTGGCCCAAAGCTTAAATGTTTCCTGTAAAAACCAAAAGACCTCCAATGAGGTCAGCCTCAGGTCACCTTCTGAGCTGTGAGCATGTGCACTTTGCAGCATCACCACTTTTTTTTTCAAGCGGTGTAGTTTATTAGACCTAATCATGCCATTGCGATCAAAGTTTTCCTCTGTGGCCTATGTGCTTATTCTAAGCTATTTAATCTTTCAGACAAGCTATGGTAAATAATTTTATTTCATAGCATAGCAGTTTGAAAAAAGTGGGGGGAAATCATCTTGGATTATCCTTCAGTATTTGACCCTCTTTAAAATAGTCTTTATCCAGGGCAGGAATGATGATATTTTTGTGTAGACGTTTGGCTTTGTTGGTTTGTCACAGTTGTCTCTCTCGTTGAATGAAACTATTCCCTCAGCTTTGTTGTTGCAAACCAGAGGGCCGCCTGAGTCACCCTGCAACAGACATCAAAAGCAATGGAACAGCTGGCTGTGAAAATTAAATTTATCAGAGCATCTCAAATGCATTGTTAAATTGCTATTGATCTCTAACCTAGTATACCCATTGCAGTAGCAAATAGTTTTGCTCAGCCATTATTTCTAGCCACAAACCATTGTGATTGGTCTGACATTGATGGTGTTACACCAATCATAACACTCCATTTGTGTAGTGAGTTGTTTGATGGGTTTAGCTAAAAACAGTGGTCGTTTGAATCAACGGTTGCCTTGCTTGTTCTTCTGATTGGTCGTAGCTCTATCCTATTGCGTGCAAAGGCAGTTTGAAAGACATTGTTTATTCTGCCCCTAAAAATGAGCCATGGTCCATCTTTCGTGGGCAGACTTCATATTGTATGTTATAATGTGGTTTGAAACACTAGAGTCCTTCTCACTCTATGTTGCCGAATTGCATTGTGGATCTGTTGTGTTGGTTCAATTCCTTGCAATTGAAGTTGAGAAAACTTCAATTACTTTTCAGTCACTGGCACAGGGTTCATTCAGATGTATAGTCTGACCAAATATCATGGCACAGACAGGCACTGAACAAGCGTTATTGCTGAGGCCTTGTATGACTCCACTCTAAGAGGCCTAAAGGCCACCGCACACCGGTTCCGACAGAGTGCTGAGCACTCTGCTTCCAACATTTGATTCCATTGTTTTCAATGCAACCCCGCACACCAGCGCCGAACCCTTCCGCCGTCGATTGTGAATTAAGATTCAAGTCTATTTTGTCGGAGCCATCCATTGACATCCAATGTTAATTTCACAGGCTACTGTGCTAGGTGCTATTTTTTAACTTGAGCGTTCACCTTAACGTAAAAGGCTACTAGTCATTGTGATGCTTCTGTAACGATTTTAGTCTAGAACTAGACGTACCCTAGCAGTAGCAAATTGATCTGCTCAGTGAGTGTGTCATGAAACATAGGTTGTGTTTAGCCAAACACAACGCTCTAGGTTTTATTCAGACATCGTGGTCTTTAACCAATCACAACGCTCTATGTGGACAGGGAGTTGTTGGGTGGGCTTAGCATTGTTTGAATCGGCTTGTTTGTTGCTCTGATTGTTTGTACTCGTCATATTCAAGGATGTCAGAATGTCTATGCCATGGGTTGCGGCCAAGTGTCAAAGAGTTGTCAAAGGCAGCTCTTTAGATAAAAATGCAAGCACAAACTGCGGAAACAGCGAAGTAATAGCTGCATAAAAATGTATGTAGAAAAGAAACAATCTTAAATGTGCCACAAGCCGAGAAAAAAAAGGTGGAATGACCGATAGGCCTACTGCATGGTGAGTCTCTAAAATCAAAATGGTGTTCATGCCACTGGAAATGGAAGGTCAAGCATTTGTTTCCAGACCCTACATATGTGAAGTTGACTTTGTGTAGTGTTGGCATTATGTATGAAATTGCAGTATGAATGCTCACCTGGCAAAAGCCTGCTCCAACTTTAGTACATATATTTTTGGCAGAGAAATAAGGTTTCTGCCAGGATTTCTTGCACTTGTCTCTTTTCATGATGACCACATCTGTCTGGAGAAGGAGATTGTTTGCAAGCCCATTGGTTTTAGTTGCACCCCAGCCGGCCACACTACAAACTGATTTAGCCGCAACGTCTTTATCTTTCTCTGGTAGAGGTATCCAATCCACAGAATTGGACTTCTTAGCCATCTCTCCTAGCTGTATGAAATAAACAACAAGTTAACTCACATTATTGTAAATTAATGAAACAACACTTGGAACTGCATCGTAGAATTCATCAAGATAATTTGGGATGTGAGTGTAAGTATCACTTATACCTGTAGAAGGGCAATATCATTCTGTAATGTTTCGGGGTTGTATTCAGGGTTGCTGATGTAGTCTTTCACTGGTATCCTTGTGCCAATTTTATTATTTGTAATATCATGCTCTCCTACCACAATGGTCAAATTAACTCCACTACCGGGTAGAATGAGTGGGGAAAAAAATGTTAGTTTGTTTTTTCTCTCTCTCAGTTAAAGGTATATTCCAGAACAGTGAAAAGGATGATTGGTCCTGTCTTGGCTTATTTGGCTCATTTACCCTTTGGTCACACAGGAGGGCAACTGGGCAATTTGAACAAGCAACTCGGTCGCCAAGGAGGCGTGACTCGTATGAAGTTCGTTGCTACCGTTTGTTGCTAAAATATGCGTCTGGTAGCGACAAGGTATATCGCCACAGATGTATTTTTGTGTTACAAAACCCATGTTTTCATATTTATCTTACCTCATTTGCCGCCTCGTTTTACAAAATATCAAGTCATAAATCCTTAACTTCTTAGTTTGTTACAGATAAATGCGATTTTGGTGTTAGCTCCGCCATGACAGGTGTTCGATCAAAATTCTTTTTGAAAGTATGCCATCACGCATGGCTTCACTTTGATTGGCGTTTATGAAAAATCGACTTGTTAAATCGCCCAACGTTTGCAGAAAATAGCCTGCATTTCTATTTTTTCCCCGCCCACCAGGCGATCTATTGCTCAGTTGCCTCTACTAATCGCCAGTTGCCTACCGTCATTGAAAATGAATGGGAGCTAGTCGCCCAACACCAGTGATTTTATCGCCCGTGTGACCACGGGATTAGGAATCTCCCAATTCTGGAACTATTGTTTTAGCGTGGTGATATCAACTAGCACTTAGTCCTTCAACAGAATGCTAAATAAAACTAGTCAGGAAGTGTATTTTGTTACAATACTTGTTATGGAACGTTCATCCGTATCCATGGTCTGGAGACGGTCTTCTAGGGTGGGTTTACATTGGTAGAGAGACTACTGGCCAATAAGTGAAGGTGATTGGACAAGCTGTCCAATAGTTTCAAACCAGAACTGAATGCCACCCCACCCCCGCCCTATAATCACGTCAGGTTAAAGAACCTCCAGACCATAAATACGGATGAACAGCAGTATGGTCGGGCTATGTCAGGCTAAGCCTACGCTACCCGAAGAGGAACTGCATGGATCCTATTTGGGCCCTGCAAGGGCGTGTTTGCAGGGATAGCTTCTGAACCAGGCAGGGAAGATTCTTAAATGGGGCTAAACGTGCTAATATATCTTTAAGGGTTTGATTCAAGCAGACTTGGTTAAATATACCATCTATTGCATAACTTATACTAGCTGTACTCAAGAGTTCGAAAACCTACCTGATACAATGGGCTGCAGTCATAACAAATGACGCAGACACCAGAAAGCCACCACAGATGTGTTCCATCCCCTTCTGTACAGAGACCATGTAGGGTCTAGAATGGGGCTTTACAACAGTGCCATTAATGATACCCACATGCCCACCCTGGACACCTGACAAACATAAAGAGGTAGGTATCACAAATGTATACTGTAAATACACAATATAACCGTTGTACCTAGCAATATCTCTTCTGTATATCTCTTAAGCACATTTACAGAGGAGCCTTTTATATTTCAATATTGACAAACAGTTTTGAAATAGGAATGAAGCGTTATTAATGTTTACAAATATAATGTAATGTTTATAACAGGCATATGTCATCCTTTTGTAGACCCCTTAAAGTGAAGTGTTTACCCTACAAGGCAATCTTAAAATTAAGCCAATAAAATGCATCAAATTGCAGTGAGATATACTAGATTATAGGAACTTACTTGAGAAAACTTGCATGAATGCTGCCAGGCAAAGGCAGAGTGGCGTTGATGTACGCATGATGCAGACAGCTAAAGAGTTAGACTGTAGTGGCTGAAGTCACACAACTAATGTGGACTGATTCAGCAGTTAAATCTAGTGCACTTGCAGAATCACCCGTGTCCTTACTATCTCCTCCCCCTCCCACACAAATAGACACTTGTAAGAATACTCTCACACACAGAGACATATTTTAAGGCAAGTAACACTTCTCTCTGAATGTGAATGTATTAATGATTGCGGGGAGACATGATAATAGTCACGCCATATGGTTTTTTAAACCACATGAGGGAAATTAAGAACTTACCAAACCACTGGGTCAACTGTGTGTAAAAATGTCAGTTTCAGCTTTTGACCAGGGTTTGTGTCTGGCTTATTGTAGGCTAATGATTATGCCATGGTATGACACTTTCTTTCTGAAACTTGATGATATCCACCACAATGTCCAGAAACTGTTACAACTTTTACACCGAGGCCTTTAACCACTGCTGCCTCTTAGTGCAGAAATGGCTTCCTGTGGCAATCGGGTGTCCAAACTCTTGTTTAAAGTCCACTGAAGAGACAACTTTAAAGGACAATGCCAGTGTGAAATGAACCAAAAGTCTATTGCAACATCATAAAAAGTTATAAAATGTTTACCAGGGAGCAGAATTTGTATTAGTTCATGCAGGCCAGACAAGGCCATATGTAACCTGTGGCGGACCGCACCGCACTCGGGTCTCGAACCCGCCACCCCGCAAGCTACAAACTCCCGGCGTGGGAGTGGGACGCTCTAACCACTTGAGCTAAAAGCTCGAGCTTCTAACTCAGCGTGTTAGAAGCGCCCATGGAATTGGGTGATGAGGATTTACACGTACTACCGTCGAGCTAGCTGGCCTCCGTTACACATGTGCTAGTTGTAGCTATGGGATTGGACAAAAACTATGAAGAAACCTGCGGGTGCTCCAACAACAACCGGAACAGAGGCATTTGTCAAAATTTTCATTTTAACCATTGTATTTCATCTTAAACAACCCTAAAGCAAGGTTTAATGTCTGAACCTGTACCTTAAACCAAGTGTGTGGCAAACTCATTCAGCACACGACTGCTTCTGTGGTATACAAAATCTCACACAAGGTTCTTGATTGATCGGTTAGATTCAGGAACTCACTCATGGCCAAGTGTGGTACTATGTGAATTTGTCAAAACATTCAAGACAAGGGAAAAGTACAAAAGAACAAAATGACTGCCTTACTGCTCTGACCTCCTGAGTAGTATCCAAC
Organism: Sardinella longiceps; assembly: GCA_027497455.2. NCBI lineage: Eukaryota > Metazoa > Chordata > Actinopteri > Clupeiformes > Clupeidae > Sardinella > Sardinella longiceps. Next base: position 4,140 of record JAODXP020001786.1, on the reverse strand, counting down.
CAGCCCAGCAAAACATTAAGTCTTGGCATGTGCCCATTTTCCATTGTTCTTTAGACCAAACTTTGACATCGTTTACTGTGTAGACCAATCAGTTTGCCACATTCCAGGATGTCCTTGACTATACTTCTACATTCATTTATGGAACAACTGAGACAACTGCAACACCTTATTCTGATACTGAGTGTGCTCTCCTGGGATTAGCCTGAGGCTGGCTTTACACAACGACGCTCCCGGGTGAAACCGACAAAATATTTTATCAGATGTGCCTTTCTTTTAGATAGTGACGGCAGTTTTGGGGCTTAAAAATGCAAAAAGTGAACCCACCCTCCAGAGTGGAAATCTTAAAGACGCTCCACCATCACATTCCCGTCAAAAGGGTTGAAAATGCAAAAGTGTGCTATGAGCTGCTCACGCTGGCTATCCTCGCATACGCGTTGACGTCATAACCACGTGCAGTACAGCAAAACAAAGTCCTTCCAGAGCCCGCTTGACTCCAGGTACAGGATACTGATGCAGAAATCCGGTCCATATAACCACATATTTCTAATCCAACGTCGTTTGCAACAATAGCTCGACCTATTTCGCGCTACTACGGCGAGAAGGAAGTTTGTATGCCAGTGCTTCACAGTACCACCTAGCCACCTGGCATTCACACTACATCAAATTTCACACACTTTTGCATCACCGTGCATACCGATTTCCACCCAAAGACGCTCATCTAAACGCGAAATAAAAAGTGGGAAGTTACACAACGCCACTTTTGCGGATTGTGTTCAGATCGTTATCGTGTAAAGCTAGCCTGACTGGACTGTCTTCTTTGTTTCCATCTTCAAATTTCCAATTTATTGAGACAGATTTTGAACTGTCCTCTAATGTCCTCCACCCAGTCGCCTTATGGCAAGCTTAGCAATATAGAGGATCTTCTTCCATCATACTCCCTCAATGGACTGTAGCTCAACCTTGAAGGCAGACAACCCTGCTATTTTTTAGAAGCGCCCAAGGAATTGAGTTGTGAGCAGTGTTGGGTAAGTTACTTTTGTAATGTAATGCGTTACAGTTACAAGTTACCCCTTCGAAAATGTAATTGTAGTGTAACTATTTTGATTACTTTAATAAAGTAATGTAACTAATTACATTTGATTACTTTTTGATTACATTTCTACATTTTTGAACATCAATTTTGAGTTTTTGAATCCTGGCGATGTTAACTGTCACATAGGCCTATTATTCAACTCTGACAATGCCAAAATCCTTTTTAACTCCCACAGCAGTGTCAGAGTTCACTCCGAGTAAATAGTTAAAATACTTGGTGAACATCACTCTCTAAAGCTGGGCATAGCCTACACTGTGCGATTTTTGCCCCTTTTTGCCACTATTTTTCACTCGTACGAGAATTTCTTGATCGGGACGATTTTCAGCTCACTCGTGCGTCTCATATCGTGTAGTATACACAGGGTAACGAGAAGCGATTAACCTCCCACGACTACCTCCCGATCGACAATCGTAGGGTCGGCTGAAAATCAAACTGGTTTGATATTCTGTCGTCCCTCGTGAGGGTGTTCGCACAGTTTAAGCACAGCCACGACACGATTTCCCTATTAACTTAATGCTTTTTGCTCTCAGAGCCTGCTCGGATACGATTGGTAAAGTGAAAGTGTAGCCTACTGAAGCCATGGCGACCAGTGGACTAAACCAAAAGAGCCTATTTATTTGCATCAATGAAAGTTGGCGCAGAATTCAGCAAGTTGTAGACATAAAGAATTGACTTTCAGTGCTGCATGGAACAAAACCCATGTCTTCAAAGTCCCGTATGCCCATGCATTTCTTTTTCTAAACTGGAAGAGCGCAAACAGGCAAGAAGACTTTCTTCTTGGTGGTTTCTTCCCATAATTTTGAGTTTTGTGCTCAGTATTCGCCGCGCAGTGTGAGCAGTTGCGGTCGTGGCTAAAATGAGATCTCACAGTGTGAGAACATCAACGATGAGCTATGAACTTTTAACCCCTGCGAATTAATCGTACAGTTTGAGCTGGTGCTGCGTCTAACGATCGAAAATATCGCACAGTGTATGCCCAGCTTAAGCAGGTGTTTGTTTGTCTGAGATTGCTCATGCAGTATGTGTGCACCTGATCAATAGAGCTCATTTTTATATCCAGCAATGGGGTAACAGGCCTATGTTCTAGTTTCTGTCTGACAGTCAGGCCTCCTTGCTACTTAGACTGCTGTAGATCCTGTAACAAGTGAGTGGTGTTGCCAACATGATGGTACTGTAGAAATGATTATATTAGAATAGTGTCTTTTAGCTGTAGTAGTGGCATGTACTGACATAGCCAATGTTTCTGCAGATGATATTGGGATCATGTCACTGAAATTGTAATTCTGAATATTTCTTGAAGTAACTGTAATTGAATTACACATTTTTTCAAAGTAACTGTAACTAATTACTGTTACTTTTATTTTATAATTAAATTACGTAATTTCGTTACATGTAACTCGTTACTCCCCAACACTGGTTGTGAGGATTTACTAGTTGACATCCATTACATATGCAAGGTCCATAAGTTGTCATGCTCAAAATAAGTGTTGGCAATCAGTCTTTTTTTATTTGCAGCAGTGATAAAGACACCAAAAATTATATTATATATATGATATTAAATGATATCCCAAGGACAATGATCATACTTTTATTTATTCTGAAAGGCAAATCTCACAAAACAAGTGTCATTTGCATGTAACATACAGTACATGCATAAAGGATGAATGACATGAGTAGTTCAACTATGCAAGAACTATATATAACTCTCTTGCGTACTGAAACTGGGACCAATTTTGGCTTTAATCCACGGCAAGAACTTTGATATTTGAGTGTAGACAGCAGGGATGATTTGCGGATAGCTTTCATTCAGGTTGAAGGACACAATACCAACAGCCAGGCCATTGCACACTAATGGGCCTCCTGAGTCTCCCTGAAACAAGCACACAAAATAATGTTAAACTAAGAAAAACTCTAAAGTAATCAATCCTGTAAATTGTCAGGTCTAGGGTCAGGTCTACAGTCCATATTTTTAACGTGGCCCAACATCAAGCCAAACGCCTGTTTGTCTTCCTTTCTTTGATCCGCAGCACTTGAAAAGCTGCGTTTAAGAGGGCTTTCACACTGCATCCGTCCGTTGACGGATCTCATTGACTTTGAATGGAGCTTTCGCTAAATGCATTGTGGGTCCGTCCGTCAAAACAGCTCCGTTGCGTCCATCAAAAAGTTGAAAAATGTTCAACTTTTTAGCTGGCGACGGATCCGTCAAATCAATCGGGATTGAGAGAATTGACTCCCCCTCCGTCAGACCCCTTCCCCGTCGTCCGTCAACGGACGGATGCAGTGTGAACACATGCAAAGTGCTATCACAATGCAACTCACACATGTCGTTCCTCACACTATCTTTTCTGTTTTAGCCTAAATAAAATATTTAAGAATTTTGAAGTTTTCATGCCTACATGTCATCTGTGATAATAGGTATAGTTTAGCTGAGCTGTAGAATAGCCTGTCCAACCGTCATTCTTTTTATTATTTATTTATTTATTTATTCTTTTTAACTATAAATAAAGACATATTCCTAATAAAAACATACAGTATTGCTATGGATGCATAGGTGCGTCAGCAGTATTGTCATCGTTTTTGGTGATATGGAAGTGGCCACCTTACCTCACTCACGTCAGATGTAGCGCTACGCGCGTTCATCTGATATTCAGCGATAGACGAATTATTTCAGGAGCCAGAAATCCTTGAATCTAACTGGGCAAACGGCTTGTCCATCAATTTAATTGACGTACACTGCAGCCAACCACATCGAAACCAACCGAAGACGCTCGTTACGTTTGTTGGATTGGTTGGATTCAAAACAGTTGCTTCTTCGCTACGTCACACCCTCTACAGCAGCCAGCGGCCCTGATTGGTCCAGTTAGAGAATAATGGCTTGAAATCTCTCTGATGGGCTTCAACATCAGATCGTTGCGCGGAAGTGCCTTACGAAAGTTACGTAGCGCATGATCTGACGTGAGTGAGGTAAGTGGCCACCCTAGTTAGATGACAAAAAGCTGCATACACACCAGACTGGGACCATTCCTGTTGAATCCCTTGGCACATGT